>OOIL02001465.1:258524-271440 GCA_900332095.2 Cuscuta campestris | reverse complement strand
GGTGGATTTGTCCCGGGGAGAGATATCACTGACCACATCCTTCTTGCAAGAGAATTTGTTCACCTGCTGGACCGAAAAACTAAGGGAGGTAACCTAGCTCTTAAGCTTGACATCACTAAGGCCTTTGATAATATCTCCTGGAACTACATTGAGAAATGTTTGGAGAAATTTGGGTTCTGTCAAGCTTTCAGGGGCCTGGTTCTCAACTCCATCCAACATAATGTTGTTTCCACCCTCATCAACGGCACCTCCTCCAAAGCATTCAACCCCAAGAGAGGAGTTAGGCAGGGGGACCCCTTATCCCCCTATATTTTCATCATCGCCATGGAAGGACTCACGAGATCTCTGAACCAACTCCACAACACAGGCCACCTTAAAGGCTTCAACGCAGGCCGGATCCTAACAGTAAACCATCTTACCTTTGCAGATGATGTGCTTATCTTCACAAATGGTTCACTCCCTAACCTCAAAAAATTGAGATGTTTCCTTACCAAGTTTGAGGAAGCAACTGGCCTTCACCTCAACCTCACTAAAAGCCTGATCATCTCCCCCAAACCCTCATCCAACCACACCAAACGCCAATCAACCTGTCTAGGGATGAAAATAGCCCCTCTTCCCTTCACTTACCTGGGAGTCCCCCTTTACAAAGGGATCAACAGATCCCAATACTGCCAGGACTTACTCAGGAAATTCGATTGCAAGCTAACTAGCTGGAAAATGCACACTTTATCCCAGGCGGGCAGGCTTACTCTCATTAAACATGTCCTCTCCACCCTCCCTCTTCACACCTTGTCCTCTTCAAAACTACCAGAGATGATCATATGCTGGATTGAAAGGAAACTTAGTCACTTCTTTTGGGGAAACAATACTGATGGCTCTAAGCATGCTTGGATTTCTTGGAAACAAATTTGCAAACCTGTGGAAGAAGGAGGTCTGGGAATTCCGAATCTACGCCTCCTCCAACACTCCTTGGGATGTAAGCTTTGGTGGAAATATCACTTTACCCACTCTCCTTGGGTCTCATTCATCAAGCAAAAATACCATCGTAGGGGATGCTTCACTACCATTATCATTGATAGTCCGATTTGGAAGAGAATTTGCCAAGTTGATGATTTCTGTTCCTCTAACTCAACCTTCAACAACGGCGTCCTTGCATGGGAGTTAGGGAACCAAGGCTCGTTCTCGCTCAAAAAAGTGACTCTTAAGTTGCAGGAACCTGGCCCTTCCACGCTCACTGCGAAGATACCATGGCCCAAAAAAGGTATACCTAAAGCCAACCTATTCCTCTAGAAAGCCCTAAATAAAGCCACCCCATTTGCAAACAACCTTCAAAAGCTTGGCTACAATCTTCCGTCCATTTGCATGTTCTGTTCGAATGCTATTGAAACAGACTTCCACTGCCTCATGTTATGCCCCAAAGCAACCCACGTCTGGAACAACCTCGGACAGCTTCTACATCTACCCCTGCTTACTGACTCCTCCTTCCAACACAACTTGATCATGTGGTGGCTATCCACAACACCAACTGACCATCTCCTCCAGGTGAAACGAATACTTCCTGCAATCATTACGTGGGAAATATGGAAAGGTTATAACAGAGTCACACACAATCATGATCGGTTTAATCTTGATAAAACCATTGAAGTGATCAAACATACCCTTAATGCATGGTCCCTTGCAAACAAAGGCATGCAGCTCCCTCAGTCGATCCAACGGAAACCAATTAAACCATTCAAGCTAATTCGATGGATCCCGCCAAATCCTTATTCCTACAAGCTCAACATTGATGGCAGCTCAAGCACACGGTGTTGCGGTGGGGGAGCTGTGCTACGGGACCATCAAGGGAATTTCATCCATGCCATTGCTTTTCCACTACCATTAGCAACACCACTATCCACAGAAACTCTGGCGATGATGCATGCTCTCAACGTTTACAGACTCCCTAATATGGTCGTTGAAACAGACAGTTTGGAGCTCCTTATGAATTTAAGAGGCACCCCGACGTCAAACGCTCTTCTAATCATCAAGGAAAAGATCAAAATCCTCAATCTACGTACCTCCCACACTCTCAGGGAAGCTAATGGCGCAGCTGATCTACTTGCAAAACATGGAGCACGGCACTCCCATGTTATTACCTTTGATCATTTAGATGCTCTCCCTAGAACTATTTCCTCTGTAACTGCTTTAGATAATCTTGTACCCTTTATTAAAATTCAATAAAAACTCCCCCCTTTAATATATATATATATATATATATATATATATATATATATATATATATATATATATATATATATTTGACGAAAGGGGTAGTTTTATTAAGAAGAAGGAAGGGAAAGGAGTTACAACAACCAACGTCCAAAAAAGAGAGGAAAGAGGAAACGGAACATTCAAATGAGAAATGAGGATTTTAGATTTTTCCCGGTGCGCCAAAAATGGTCCAATCCCCAACCCTTGAAGTCTTTTTTAAAGACAAACCGTTTGTGGTTCTGGTTTATCCAGCACCAGCTCTGAATCAATTTGAAGCTCTGCTGTGTAATGGTAGCCTTAGATAAGAGCTTTTCTTCATAGATGTATGTGTTCCTCGCTTTCCATAGAGACCAGGTGATGATTGCAGGGATGAAAAATCTGAGGTAACCTTTGAAGCTGTTCTGATTTCCCGTAAACCACCATGCTAGGAGATGCTGACGCAGAGTGAGAGGATTTTGAAGGAGAGGGTCATCAACTAACCTTGCAAAATAGCTCCAGATTCCTTTACTGTACTCACAGTTTAACAGAGAGTGGTCCTGAGTGCCTTCATGGGCTTTACAGAAAGGGCATATGCTGGGGAGATGGTAGTTGAATCTGCAAAGGTTTTTGGGGAAGGGAAGGTAGTTGAACAAGGATTTCCAGATGAAGGTTCTGAGTTTGGGAATTTGGGATTTATTCCAAATGAATTTTGCTGAAATGAGATTTGTCTGACCTTCAAGCAGGCAGTTGAAAGCATTTTTTAAAGAGAAAGTCCCCCCGTCCTAGCCTGGAATATTGTTTGTTAAGGACCAATGCTTCCTAGCGATGTGGTCAATCCTGTATATCCTCTTCCAAGTTGGGGAGTCAATAATTCTTTCTCTCATGATATTGCCTGCAAGATATTTGTTCCTCATAAAAGTGGCCCAAAGCCCACTGTCTGTGTGAATTTTCCACCAGAGTTTGAGAGAGTAGGCCTTTTGAATGGTCTCCAGATCCCTGATACCTAGCCCACCTGCATGTTTAGGTTGACACAAGAAACTCCAGCTTTTCCAGTGATAATTGGGTTACCCATTTTGCTTCGCCAGAAGTAATTACTCTCATAAGGGAGTTGAGGTGAGAAGTGATTGACGAAGGTAGAAGGTGAACTGCCAGGTGGTGTAAAGGAATGGAAGAGAGGACATGTTTAATCAAGACGAGTCTGCCCATTTGGTTGATGGTTTTGCTGTACCAAGAAGTTAAATGCTTTTGGAAGTGGTCCACAATTTTGCTGCAGTGTTCTTTTCTGAGTATCCCTTTGCACAGGGTTGCCCCCAAGTAGGAGAAGGGTAATTTGCCAGCCTTGATATTTAAAGCCTCCTCCATTTTATGAATCTGGACAGGGTTTGTGTGTGAACTGGTGTAAAATCTGCTCTTGTTGTTGTTCATATCCTGTCCAGAGGCTGTGAAGTATTCCCTTAGAATGGCTTTGATTTTCAGCAAATTTCTAATGTCTCCTTTTGAAAAGATGATGAGATCATCTGCATAGATGAGGTGACTCACCATCTGTATGCTGCCCACATTGAACCTGTTGATAAGATATAAAGACATATGTTTGTTAATCATTCTGCATAAACCTTCCCCCCCAATAATAAACAATAGAGGTGAAAGGGGGTCGCCCTGTTTCACCCCCCTTTCCATCTTGAAGAAACCAGTTGGTGCACCATTAAGGAGGATACTAAGGAAAGTATTTTTAAGGTTTGCCATGAGAATGCTGATGGCCCCATCAGAGAAACCAAAGCCCTTTAGGATATGTTCAATGTAGCTCCATTCCATCCTGTCAAAAGCTTTAGCCATTTCAACCTTGATTATGACATTCCCCCCAAAAGTCTTTTTGTCCAGGTGATGGATCGCTTCCTTTGCCAGAAGGATGTGATCATCACAAGATTTTCCTTTTTGAAAAGCTGCCTGCTCTTCAGAGATGATTTTTGGAAACAACGTTTTAAGCCTATTTGCAAGAAGTTTGGTGTTAATTTTACTCATGAACGTTGAGAGAGATATGGGCCTGAAATCATCAAAGGTTTTAAGGTTGTCCTTCTTGGGGATAAGAGAGATAAAGGTACTGCCATAACCTTTAGGAATAGGGAGCCCAAGGAAAAACTCCTGAGATGCCAAGAGGATATCATGTCTAATGATGGACCAGAAAGTTTTGAAGAAGTTGCCATTGTACCCATCTGGACCACTTGCACTGTCTCCATCTAGACTCCAAACCCTATTCCTAACCTCCTCCATACACGGAATGGAAGTTAGGAAAGCATTGTCTTCTTGTGTGATGACTACAGGTATAGTAGAGAGAATAGGCTCCATATTACCACAGGGAGTGGATTTAAAAGCCTTTTGGAAGTGAGAGATGGCTTCTTGTTTGATATCATCTTCAGAAGAAAGACCTCTTCCCTCGGTAGAAATGATATGATTGATATTCAGCCTTTGTCTCTTCCCCCCAACAAAAGCTTGAAAGACTTTAGAATTGGTGTCTCCCTTCTCCAGCCATTTTACATTTGCTTTTTGTTTCCAATAAGACACTTCTCTGTTGACGGCTTGAATAAGTTGAGCATTTGCAAGTTGGGCCCCTTCACAGTTGAGGTCAGAAGGGTCTAGCTCATAGGTTTCTTGGGCTTTGGATGCAATTTCCTCTGCTTCTTTGAGTTTAAGGAAGATATTTCCAAAATGGGACGAGTTCCAATCCTTAAGAGCCAGTTTAAGGGTTTTCAGTTTTAAAACCAGACCTCTCATACCTCCAATAGTGGGAGTGCTGCTCCAAGAAGCTTGGACAGTGGCTAGGAAGGAATCATGCTGCATCCAGGCGTTAAGAAATTTGAATGGTTTTGCACCAGAAGGGGGTGTGTCCAGGCAGGAAAGCAGTAAGGGTTTATGATCAGAGTTGGCTCTAGGCAAGTGAGTGAGGGCCAGATCCTCAAAAGAAGCCATGGTGTCCAGATTGAGTAGGACTCTATCAACTCTGCGCCAGGTCCTGCCCTGACTTCTAACTCCTGACCAAGTGAATAAGGAACCTTTTAGCTCTGGACAGACCAAGTTACAGTTGTTTATGAAGTTCAAGAAATCCTCCATACTCTGAAGGTTGGGTAGACATTTGCCTTTGGATTCAATGGGTGAGGTGATGGCATTAAAGTCTCCACCTATAATCCATCTTTTTGCCAAGGGATGAAAATTTTGTAAATTTGACCAAAGAGCTTTCCTCTCTGCAACAGAATGGGAACCATAGACTGAGGAGATCACCAAGGGGGGGAGTTGGTGTTCAAAGAGAATTCACGATGAGTAACTTGGGAAACTTCTGTATATGACAGAAGGGTAAGGGAAAGAGAGTTCCAGAAAATCCAAATTTTGTTGCTTTGGGACAAGAGGTGATGTGTAAAACCTAGGTGAAGAATGTAGGTTTGAATCTGGGAGGGATGGACGAGAGGTTCAATAACACATAAGAAATCTAAATTTTATATATATATATATATATATATATATATATATATTAATAAACGAAAATTTTATTTTAAAAAAGTAAAAGAAAGGTACAGGGAGGGGAGGACTAGGCCAATGACCCTCTAGAAATGCACGAAAAGGAAAACTGAATGAGAAATGAAACGAGAGATAAACAGATGGTCATTCCCAAATTATAAAACCCGGGTGCTGATCCAAAGCGAGGTTTTTGGGCCTTATTTTCTTTGGCCTTTTCCCATCTGCCCCAATTGGGCCGACGGGTCCAACGTACCAAAAGGGCCCAGAGTAACTTTCGGTAGTGACAATTTTCTCCATTGTAGTTGATTTGCGGCTAGGCCAATATCTAGTGATCTCGCTCACCGTTCCAACTTCAAGGTTTGGATCGTAGCTTCTGGTTTTAATCGTCCTTGGTGTAGTTCCCCTCTTCCCCGCTTTTTTGCTGCGTCTGCTCTGGACATCTTGGAAGTTAGGCTCCTCCCTTTGATTACTTGTCTCCGCTTCTTCAACGTAGGACTTAATTTCATAATGTTCGCCATCCACCTCAAAAGACTGAAGAATTGGTCCAATAGTAATTGAGTCATAACCTGCATAGTTAGTTATAGATGGGGGAATATTTGTGGTATGTGTAGGATCAGAAATCTCATCTCCATTCATTGAAGGGGATAGTGTGCCATCCATCTCTTTCTCGAGGGAAAGAGTGTGTGCATCACTACCTTGATTTTGGGCTGGAAAATCATCCGTCGTAGCAGTTACAGACTCTTTACAGAGAGGCAGGAATTCTTCTTCATATTGTGTGCCTTCCAAATCTGTCTTAGGGGACAGTTTGTGTGCCTCACAGCTTTGTTCAGCCCCGAAATTAGGGTCATTGTTAGGAGGATTTTTGTTGTTCTGAAAAGCATCCTCAATAACTTGGAGTTCAATCTCAACCAACACACCTTTGTTTTCAGCACTGTCAGTTGGCGCGGGAGCCTCAGCATCCCTACCCTTATCAATGGTGGTTGCCAAAGCTTCAACACTTGCCTTATGTGTAGCTGTATCTATAGCAGATTGTTCCTCGTTTTCAGATTCAGAGGTTTCAGCTGCAGGAACTAATATCTGTTCCAACCCATTGGCATCAGATTTTGGGACAGATTGTACCAAGTGTGTTTCAACCTGGACAGATTGTTCCAAGTGTGTTCCAACCTGGAAAGATTGTACCAAGTGTGTTTCGGCCTAGGCAGAGGAGCAAGTTTCCATAACAGTTGTCTCTTTCTCTTTTGGACCATCATGATTCAGAGCATCATCTTGCTTATCCACCAGCTACAAATTATGGAGCAACAACGGAGGGACGGCTACAGCAAGTGCTATATTTGCAGTCCCTGTTGTGTCCTTCACCACCCATCTAGAGGTTGTGGCCTTTTTGCAATTTTTATGTCCAAAAGATTTACAGGAGGGGCAATATTCAGGAAGATCTTCATAAATGATTGGTTGGTGAAATGTAAGTTGGCCAAGATGGATCCAGACACCATTGGGCAGGTCTTTGATGGTATCAACCTCGACACAGATACGAGCAACAGATGGCCTTGACAGGCTTGCTGTTGCAGCATCTGTTTTCAGAGGTTTACCAATCAAATTGGCAATGGAATACAAAGCCAGAGAGTCAAAGAGATGAATTGGAAGACCTTCAAGACTAATCCAAACCGGAATTAGAGGGGAATCAATGGCAGGGTCAAAATCATGAGTCCAGCGAAACACTTTCAAAACAAAACCATTAATCTTCCAGTATTTTCGCACCAAGCATCTCAGAAAATCGTTCTCAGATTCGAAATTGATTAAGATATGAGTTTCATCAAGCAAACTTACAGTAAAATTCTTTTCAAAAGCGATTCGCTCAAAGGCCTTACGGATTGAAATTAGGCAAGGTCTGCCCTTGGTGAAACGTCCCACAATTGTGCGAACAAACCTAGCAGACAAATTGTTGATGTCGTCATCTGAGAAGGAGATGGCCGGTTGCCCTTTGAATTTTGTCGCTGGTTTGAAGTCGCCTTTGAGAGCTATGTCGTTGAAGCTGCGGTTCTTGGGAGGTTGAGGGAGAGGGGTGGTCATGTATTGAAGATGGTCGCCGGACCGCCATAGCGGCGGTCGGCGTAACCCTAGCCGTGGAGAGATCTAGAGAGAGAGAGCATTTTCTTTGATAGGATATATATATATATATATATATATATATATATATATATATTTAATATAAAAAGGAAAATTTTATTAAAGGAAAAGAAAGGTACAGGGGGTGGCCAACCCGACAACAGGCCAAAAGGGGAACCAAAACCAACAAATAGAGTACAAGAAGGACTTCCATATACTAAACTAAAAGAAGAAGCTGACAACAGACTAAAATTAAAAGAGGAGCTGGAGATAAAGATGCAGGACTCCAACTGCATCCCTATTAAAACCCCTAAACTGCTTCCGTGGCTGGTCATCCAGCAGTTCATCTACCCCCAGATCACAACCAGTATTAGCGTCCATATACCATTCATTTTAGCCCCCAACCCTGTCTAAAAAAAACCAGAACCCTATGGCAAATTCTAAAGCATAATTCCTAATCTGCTATAAAACCTTGAAAACCCATTTCTCTAAACCCCTAGAAAGTGCAAGATTAACCCTGCTTCATTTAGCCCTCGCTTGATCTACTAAGGACAACCAGCAAAACACGTAACTAAGTCGAATAAATAAGACTAAACTTTAACCAAAATTATCTTGTGACTCTTCAACATGCATGCTCCTCTGTTAGAAACTCCGCCACAAGCCTTTCATCAGCTTTGGAACACGAAATGAAAGCTGGATATATATATATATATATATATATATATATATATATATGTATATGTATATATATATATATATGTATATATCTGTGTGTATATATATATATATATATATATATATATATATATATTGAAAGAAAATTTTATTAAGTGATTCGAATAAAGGTACAAAAGGGGTCACAGTGGATCGCCCCTCTAACAGATGGAGGTAACTGTGCTAATACATTGAATGATCGAAACAAGTTATTTGTGAGAGCGTAACGTGCGAGAGAGTGAGCTGCCGTATTTTCCTCTCTGAAAATATGTGTTGCTAGACCTCTATTTTTTGCCAGCAACTGATAAATCTCGTTACTAAAAAGGTCCTCCTGTTTATTCTCCGTGATTCGTTTCACCGCATTTTTTGCATCTAAGTGGATGTTGATGGGTTGTGTTGTGATACTAACAGCCCATTTGAGGCCCATTAGTGCAGAAGCCAATTCTCCTTCTTCACTGTTTTCTGTTCCTTGGATTATTGCTGACTTTTCTCCAATGAATCTTCCTGTGCCTATGCGTAGGATTGCTCCGCCACACATAATATCATCTTTCACCGCAACATCTGTACTAAGTATCAGCCCTTCCCTTGCGCTTGTCCAGGGGAAGGTGTGAGTTGCCGGTAATGAAATGAATGGGATGGACGAGTGAGTGACGCTGATTCTCCTCTTTCCTTTTACAATTGTCCATTCCAGCAACTTTTTCCAGATCATATGGATGATTTGGGTTTCGGTTCTTGATTCGTTGTCATAAGTTCTTTTGTTTCTCTCCTTCCAGATTTCGTGCGCTATGATGCCTGGAATCACCTTGCGTTCTGCTTGACTTTGCTGGTCAACACTATTGCTCCTCCACCAGAGCGACAGGTAAGAGCAAATTCCATGTGTTGTAGTTGTCGTGACCTTGAAACTAGATTCAAAGTGTGCCCAGATATTTTTACTGAATCTGCAATCCTTGAGTGTGTGGTTCGCATTGTCTTCATTGTTCCTGCAAAAAAGACACATAAAAGGAAGGTTTTGCCCAAACTGGGTGAGTTGTTTAGGGAAAGGGAGGATGTTGTAGTAGATTTTCCAAAGGAAGATAGAAATAGATGGGATCTGTTTTTTATGCCACACAGATTTTAGGAATGTTTCTGTGGGGGATTTCTCTCTCAGAGCTTCATAGGCTTTCCTGATAATAAAACCAGAGTGGGTGTCCCAGAAGGGGTTATTCTCATAGGAATCAACGATGGTTTTTGCTGAAAGGAGTCTCTTCCAATTAGGAGAATCAGTAGGTTTGCAAGTTGTCTCCAGACCTGCTGGGTATCTGTTGTGCATAAACCTGGCCCAGAGGGAGTTATTGAGAGTATAGCTCCACAACATCTTAAGACCATATGCTTCTTGTAAGGTTTCAAGGTTAGTGAAACCCAGACCTCCTTCCTCTTTTGGGCAGCAAAGGGCATGCAGCCTACTTCTTCCAGTGATAATGATTTTTCCCTTCTTTGTTGCCCCATAGAAAATTGCTCATCTTAGTGTGAAGGCAGTTGATAACACTCTTGGGGAGTTTAGAAGAGCCAAGGAGATGTAGAGGGATAGAACTAAGAACATGCTTAATTAGAATCGTTCTCCCTCATTGTGATAAGAATTTTTTGTACCAACCTTTAAGCTTGTAAAGGTGGTTGTAAAGCTTGTATCAAAGTGGTTGAGCAAATCAGTACAATATTTGAGTCTGTTGATTCCTTTGTGGATTTGGGTTCCCAGGTATTTGAAAGGTAGGGAACCTCTCTTCATGCCCAAGTAATTTCCCATTCTGTTGATTTGTGCCACTTGGGTTTTCTTTGGAGGGTAGAAAAAACTTTTGTGAAGATTTATGGTCTGCCCTGAAGCATCTTCATAAGCTTTTAGGAAATTTGAGAATCTAGCCAAATTTTGAGCTGTTCCTTTAAGAAAGATCAGAAGGTCATCTGCAAAGGATAGGTGAGAGATGATTTGTGAGTGTCTCCCCATGTTAAAAGGTTCAATCTTTAGAGTGTTGACTCTGTAGTTCAGGCCCCTACTAAATCCTTCAGCTGCCAAAATGAAAAGAAGTGGGGAGAGTGGGTCTCCTTGTTTGAGCCCTTTCTTGGGTTGGAAGGGTTTGGAAGGGTAGCCATTTATGTTGATGGAGAGGGTAGTGTCTTTAAGATTATTGAGGATCAAATTGATAAATTTATGATCAAACCCCAATTTCCCTAGAACGGCTTGTAAATAGTCCCAAGATACCCTATCAAAAGCTTTGGACATGTCCAGCTTAATGGCAATATTGCCTCCCCTTGTCTTGTAGTCCAAGTTCTGGATGATCTCCTGGGCAATCAGAATTTGGTCATGGATCTGCCTTCCTTTGACAAAGCCACCCTGTTCCTCAGAGATTAATTTAGGAAGTAAGTTTCTTAATCTCTGAGACATAACATTAGTATTGACTTTGGCTATGAAATTTGAAAGACAAATAGGCCTGAAATCTTCAAAGGTGATGGGATTATCTTTCTTTGGGATCAGGATAATGGAGCATTCATTTAAACTTTTAGGAGTAGGGATTCCTAGAAAGAATTCCTGAACTACTTTTACCACATCTTCTTTGATAATATCCCAGCAACTTTTGTAGAATTCTCCAGTGAATCCATCAGGGCCTGCAGCACTTTGGGGGTCCAGATTCCAGATGGCATCTTTGACTTCTTTCTCATTAGGGAGTTGGGTAAGCAGATTGTTGTCATCAATAGTGAGGAGGTTTGGGATGTGTGAGAGGAAATCCTCAGTATTTTCACTGTCCTTTTTAGAGTAGAGTTGCTGGAAATAGAAGTTGGCCGGCCTCTTTAAGCAAGTCATCCTTGTCTTGAATCCACTGACCATCCCCAGACCTGCTTTTATGAATCTTTTGAGAAATCCTTCTTTCTTTAACAATAGAATGAAAAAGGAGGTGTTACAGTCTCCTTCTCTAATCCATTTGATGCTTGCTTTCTGCTTCCAGTAAGAGAACTCATTATTTGTTGCTTGAATAAGAAGTGCTTTTTGTTGATGAAGATGGGATCTATTTTCAGTAGAGGGATTTTCATCATAAAGAAGTTCTGCTTCAAGCACTGAGGATTCAAGTTCTTTTGTTTTGCTGAAAACATTCCCAAAGACTGTCCTGTTCCAAGTATGAAGTTCCTTTCTAAGATTGAACAATTTGTTCATAAGACCCCTCATGCCTCCTCCAGAGTATTTGCCCCAGTTTCTGCTTATGAGAGCTTTAAAGGTAGGGTGATTTGGCCCGCAGTTGAGGAATCTGAATGGTCTTGGACCATTAAAAGTGGGGTTAGAAGCTTTTACCAAAATAGGACAGTGATCTGAAGTTCCCCTCGAAATATGCATGGAGTTAATCTCTTGGAAATTGTCTAGAAAGGTATTGTTAACAAAAACCCTGTCTAGCCTTTTCCAGACTCTGCCTAAGGATCTGATTACAGTCCATGTAAAGGGGTTGCCTGAGAATGGGGGAGAAATGAGACCACTTTCCATGATGCAGTGATCAAATTCTTGGATACCTTGCAGATTGGGGGAGCTTTTGCCTTTATAGTGGTCCAAAGAGGTGATGGTGTTGAAATCCCCTCCAAGAATCCAGGCCTGAGTCTCGTTTTTGCTGTGAGCCATGATTGAACCCCAAAAATCTTTTCTTTCTTCAATGGTGTGTTTTTCATAGATGCCACTGATGAAGATTTCCAGGTTTGAAGTGTGGCAAGTTAGGTGAGCAGTGAGGATTTGATCTGTTTCAAAGTGGTTTATGTAGTTGAAGCAGGTGTCCTTCCACATTAACCAGATTTTGTTGTTGGAAGTGCTGATGGAGTTAGTGAATCCAAGTTCTAGTTGGAACTTGATGATTTTCTTGATGGAGGATTTGGGTTCAATGATGAAAGCAAACGATACTTTGTGTTGCTGGATGAGGATGGCTAGTCTCTAGAGTTTAGAGGCTATGCCATTGATGTTCCAAAATAAGCAATTCATTTAAAAACTGTTTGGGAAAGAACTGCTTGCTGAAAGTTTTTCTTGTAACCTTTTTGAAGTTCTCCTGCTAACTGTGGTGAAAACATCTTTTTCTTGCAGAATTGAGTGGTTCTGAGGAGATTGAGGATCTTTTGAGATGGGCAAATCTTCATCCGAGAGGTAGCTAACAGAGAACTTGTGGCTGGATTGGTTGAGAGGGAGTCATCTTTGGATTGAAAATTTGTGTGTTTCCAGATGTCCCAAATTTCCTTATGAAGAAAGGTTTCAAGTTCAAGGAGTTCTTCTTGAGGGTTTGGGTAACAAGGGGTGGATGATTGTTGGTTTTTTGAGGTGAGAGGTATATGGTCTGTAGGGGGGTGGTTGGAGATGGGGGTTTCA
>OOIL02001465.1:241894-258445 GCA_900332095.2 Cuscuta campestris | reverse complement strand
TAGGGGAATGGGTTAAAGGTTGGGTTGGGTTGTGGTTGTGGGTGTTTGAATTTTGTGGGCTAGGGGAATGGGTTAAAGGTTGAGGTAAAATGGGTGATAAGGGGGAGTGGGCAGGAGGAGAAGCTGTTTTTGGTTTATTTGTTTGTTGTGAAGTGGTTTATTGGGAAGTGAGGGGGACTGATTGGGGGTCCTGGAGGGGGTTATCAGTGGTTGGCAGACTGTGATGATTTTTGTCCTGAAGGGTTTGGCTAGTTTGGCTAAGTGAGGTGCTAGGGTCAGGGGTTTTGTCTGTTTTCTGTTGGTATTGTTTTTTCACAGGTTCCTTCCCTGATCCTTTGGGAATATTCCGGTCAAGAGATCTGGCCTGAATTTTGGTTTGGGAATCAGCATGTTTGAAGTGTTTACAGGATTCCTTATGCCTGGAGATCCCTTTGCATTTTGGACAGAAAAGAGGAACTTCTTCATAGAACGCTTCTAAAAGCACTGGTTGTTCTCCATTGAGAATGAAGAATTTGTTGGTTTGAGGCTGTGAGATATCCACTTCAACACAGATTCTGGCAATTAAAGGTCTGCCAACGTTTTAAGTGGTGCTATCAAGTTTTATATATATATATATATATATATATATATATATATATATATATATATATATATATATATATATATATATATATATATATATATATATATATATATATATATATATATATATATATATATATATATATATATATATAGCCCGAAAATCCACTGAAATCAGTGGGGTAAGGGTTGTCGTAAGGTCCAGACAACCCTTACCAATTATTATTAACAAAAAACAATTAAAGTACACGTTCAGGGAAGATTAGACCAAAAGCCCCGAAGGTAAACAAAAAGTACACGTTCGGGGAGGACTAGACCCAAGCCCCGAAAGTAAATAACAAAATTGAAAATGCAAGAAAGAAGTCTAATGAGCCAAAAGCTCACACCTGCAACCCCTCCCCTCTTCTACACCAACTATCTCCAGTCCTTACTGTCTCAATCTGAAGCAGATTAGATCTATTTTTCAATTCCATCCCAGACAAGAAGAAAAGATTGAAACCCAGGTCTGCAAGTTGTTCATCTCTGATCATCCATTTTTTCCTTCTATTTTTCCAACTCCAATCTCTGAGGGTTTGTAAGATGTGTGTTTTCACCATGTTGATGTTAATTGGATTGTTGTCATGGATGATTCTGTTGTATTCCTTCCA
This sequence comes from Cuscuta campestris, assembly GCA_900332095.2. Taxonomy (NCBI): domain Eukaryota; kingdom Viridiplantae; phylum Streptophyta; class Magnoliopsida; order Solanales; family Convolvulaceae; genus Cuscuta; species Cuscuta campestris. Next base: position 257,216 of record OOIL02001465.1, on the reverse strand, counting down.
AATTTGCCAAACAATGATCCCTGGTAGAACGCTACGAAGTTGTCCTTTAAGCGACCTTTTTCTGTGGGATAAGTTCCATTCCATGATATGTTGGTTTAGGGTTAGATAATTTCTAGGTCCTGGTCCATCAACTGCCTCTGCAAAGAATTTCCATATTTTCAGGCTCCAAGGGCATTGGAGGAAAACATGGTATATGGATTCTTCATTGTTCTTGCAGATGGGGCAGACAGAGGCTAGGTGAAACCCCATTTTTCTTAGATTAGCTGGGAAAGGCAGATAAGAGTTTAGAGCTCTCCACAGGAAGAATTTAACCTTTGGGATTTGTGCCTTATTCCAGCAGTAAGAGTAGTTGAGTTGAGTAGGATTATAGGGTCTGCATATGTTGTAAGCCTTTTTAAGTGTAAAGTCCCCATCTTCCCAGGAGATTTGGCTGCCTACCCCTGTGCTATGCTCCCTGGCAGTTGTATTGATCCTGCATATTCTCTTCCAGGTTGGAGAATCATAAAGCCTTTCTTTGAATTCAGACCGACTAAGATATTTGGCTCTCATAAACCTAGCCCACATAGTGTTGTCACTTTGAACTATCCACCAAATCTTGATAGAGCAGGCATCCTGGATATCATCTAGACTTCTTAGGGTAAGACCTCCTTCATTAGTTTGAACGCATAGGTTGATCCACTTGCTCCAATATAATGGTATTTAGGTTTACCATTTTTGAATCCCCATAGGAAATTAGCCATCTTTTTGTGGAGAGTCTGAATGATGGATTGAGGGATAGTATGAACAACAGTGATATGAAGAGGTATGGATGATAACACATGTTTTATCAACACAAGTCTCCCCATAGGATTAAGAGTGGTGCTATACCAAGAGTTTAGGTATTTGTCAAAGTGGTTCAGCAGTTTGGAGCAATGATGTTTTCTAAGCTTGCCTTTGATCATAGTAGCACCAAGATAGGTGAATGGTAGGACCCCAAGAACCATACCTAGGCTTCTGGCCATAGACCCTAATTTAGTTTGGTTGACCTTTTTTCCTGTGTAAAAGCTACTCTTGTTGAGATAAACTCGCTGCCCAGACCCTTGCTGATAGTCCTCTAAAATGCTTCTGAACTTTTTTAAGTTCCTAGTGTCCCCATTCAGAAAGATCACTAGATCATCTGCAAAGGCCAAATGACTGATCAAGGGATGGTTACCTGTGTTGAAACTGCCCAGAGAGGAGGTATTCATATGAAATTTGATCATCCTTGAAAAGCACTCACTGCTAATTAGAAATAGAAGGGGTGAAAGAGGGTCCCCTTGTTTCACCCCTCTCTTCATTTGAAAAAAGCCAGCAGGTGATCCATTAATAAGAACTGAAAGATAGGAACCCACTAGGTTGGCCATAAGAAGTTTTTGGGAGTGAGGGTTGAACCCTAATTGTCTGAGAATATTAATGAGATATCTCTAATCAACTCTATCAAAGGCTTTGGCCATATCCAATTTGATTATGCAATTGTCTCCTCTGACCTCTTTATCAATCATATGAACCATCTCTTCAGCCAACAGAATCTGTTCCTCAACACCCTTATTTTTTTGAAATCCTGCCTGCTCCTCTGAGATGAATTTTGGGAGAAGGGTGGACAATCTTGTTGCCAGAATCTTGGTATTAATTTTGCTCATGAAGGATGATAGGGATATGGGTCTGTAATCACCAAATCTTTTAGGATCTTCAATTTTAGGTATAAGTGTAATGAAAGTTCTACCAAAAGACTTGGGAACTGGAAATCCCAAGAAAAATTCCTGACAAGCAAGTAAGACATCCACCTTGATAATGTTCCAGCAGGTTCTAAAGAAAAAACCATTAAATTCATCCAGGCCAGCTGCACTGTCTGGGTTAAGACTCATAATAGCTTTGTAAACATCTGCTTCATTGGGTAGAGTGGAGATCAGTTGATTGTCCCTATCATCAACCGGCCACTTTATCAAGGAAGTGCGTAATAAGTGCCTCCTCTGGCTGTGAGGCAGATGTTGGGAAACGAGGCTTGGATAACGCAGCGGAAAACAAAAATTTAGAATCCAAAACTCGATTCCACCAAAGAACAACTTACGTAAATTACTAGCTATAGTAAGAAATTTACCTTAGCGGTGAAAAACAGAGAACGGAGAAACGGTCGGGGATGGTTTTGAGGAGATGAACGTAGCGCCAAACGTATGAAGCCTCCAACGTATCCACACGAACTTGCTCTGGAGTCCTAGATTAAACTTGTGCTAGCAAGTTTAATATAGGATAGTAAAACTATAATAATACTACCTTGGGAGTAATAAATATATAGTAACAATATTTATCTTATAAATATTTCTTTATAATATTTTGTGTATATTTCTAACACTTTAGAAAAATAACTTGGAACACAAAATATGAATTTTCTTCTCTCTTCCTTGTGATGGCCGAATAGTTGTAGTGCAAAAATGGGGAGGGATACATCTTATTTATAAAACACTACTTTAAAAGAATTTCTAGGAAATTCATTAGGGACAAAAACAAATAAAGATTAGTGCAATGTCTCCAACCAACACAACAAGACAAATATGCTTTTGTTAATCAAATATTTGATTATATCAATCAAATATATCATTAGGTAGAAAATCAAATTGTGTCTTGTACATTCCCTTTGAAATTTCGGCCATCTCATATTAAAATGCATTACATTTTATTTTGACATCAATAATTATCATATAATTAAAATGATGAAAAATAAAATAATATATATATATATAATAAAATTTGTTTTGTCAAAATATAATTATCATATAATTAAAATGACACAAACAAAATATAATTTTAAAATACATATGTATTTTCGAAATACATATATATGTATAAAATTATCACAACTATATATTTAATATTACTCCCACTAGTGTAGTATTCTACTCCCTTACAAGTCCTAAGTGTGTGACCCTTTAGGTATCCATAACACTGCAATGATATTAATAAAATTAATACCATAGATAATAAGCGGTATCTAGCAACACATTATTACCCCCAGATTATGAAAAAGACGTTCATCTCATCAATACCTTCTACGACACAAGACGTTCTATAACTATTATCCTTCTGTCCTAAATGTCATGATTTAACACAAGGCATGGGATGTGTATCCTTGTATAGTTAAATCAGCTGTTACTGAATCTCAAGTAGCCTGGTAGGGATCAGATATTTATCAAACTCTAGATAGCGACATATCTGGGCATGGCCATGCACTTTCCCAAGTCCTACTATTCAGTGGGCCCATTGACATTATACTTCTATACAGTAGAAGGGACAGATCCTGTATCTGTTATTCACATTTCTAAATATGCTTAGCGGCATACCCAACGCATAACTGTACCTCTACCAGTATTTCAGATAGTATTAGTTATGAATCAAAGCATACGGCCCCACATATCAGAGAATGTAATAACTTCAAGTCTAAGGATAGTTATAGCAAGGTCGATTTGAGAATACTGATAAACACATTACTGTACATCCATGCAGTATTCTCAAGATGGGTCAATCAAGTCACATATTATCGATATAATATGCACCTACGTACAGATTAAGATATCACAATATCTATAGTCTATGAGACGCAACTATCTCATCTCGTACGTACTAGTCTTGATACGTTATGACGTCTGTATTATCATAAAGTGCGACTAGGGATATTCTAGACATAGCCTTCGTCAAGAAGTAACAGTCTCATAATCAGAACACCGTAGTCCTCATCTATGTTACTGAAGCGCTATCGTCTATGGACTGAAGCTATGTTATTTTACACGAGATATAAAACATACTTCAAGGCCTTTCATTCATGATAAAGTGTACAGTTACATAGGTATTTGATTGCCGCTAGGGCACCTAAATACAACAATCTCCCACTTGCCCTAAGGCCAATCAAGCATTTCTCGAATGCCCATGGACCACGTATGACTCTCGTGGTTAGGCTTTCCCAAAGCCTTCGTCAACGGATCCGCGATATTGTCATTTGTACCTATCTTGCAAATCTCAACGTCCCCACGTGCAACGATTTCTCGTATGATGTGATAACGTCTAACGATGTGTTTGGTCTTTTTGTGAGACCAAGGTTCTTTCTCTTGTGCAATTGCCCCATTGTTGTCGCAAAACAACGGTATAGGGTTCTTGATGCTAGGAACCACTCCAAGCTCAGTAATAAAATTCTTGAGCCACACACCTTCCTTGGCTGCCTAAGCTGTAGCCATGTACTCTACTTCTGTAGTGGAATCAGCGGTAGTATCTTGCTTGTAACTCTTCCAGGTAATAGCTCCGCCATTCAAACAAAACAAATACCCTGCCTGCGACTTGAAGTCGTCTCTATCAGTCTAGAAGCTGGCATCAGTATATCCGACAATACTGAGCTCTTCTTTTCCGCCATATACCAGGAAGGCATCCTTAGTCCTACGAAAGTACTTAAGGATGTTCTTCACAGCCGTCCAATGGCTTTCGCTAGGGTTGGACTGGTATCTACTCGTGACACTCAGAGCAAAGGCGACATCAGGTCTCGTACATACCATCGCATACATGATGGATCCAATGGCCGACGCATAAGGAACATTTCTCATGCGTTCTACTACCTCTGGAGTGGAAGCACCCTGAGTCTTGGAAAGACTCGTGCCTTGGACTATAGGCAAACTTCCTCGTTTCGATTCAGACATGCTGAATCTAGCGAGGACCTTGTCTATGTATGTACTTTGACTGAGACCTAACAGCTTCCGTGATCTATCCCTATAGATCCTTATGCCAAGTGCATAACTGGCATCTCCCAAGTCCTTCATAGAGAAACTCTTACTCAACCACGTTTTGACGGTGGTTAAAGTAGGAATATCGTTTCCTATGAGNATAGGCAAACTTCCTCGTTTCGATTCAGACATGCTGAATCTAGCGAGGACCTTGTCTATGTATGTACTTTGACTGAGACCTAACAGCTTCCGTGATCTATCCCTATAGATCCTTATGCCAAGTGCATAACTGGCATCTCCCAAGTCCTTCATAGAGAAACTCTTACTCAACCACGTTTTGACGGTGGTTAAAGTAGGAATATCGTTTCCTATAAGCAGTATGTCATGAACATACAGAGCAAGGAAGACTACAGCACTCCCACTGACCTTTTTGTATACACAAGATTCATCCGAATTTCTTTCAAAACCAAAGCCGATGACAGTTTCGTGAAAGCGGATGTTCTAACTCCGTGAGGCTTGCTTCAATCCGTAGATTGATCGCTGCAACCTGCATACCTTGGTAGATTCTTCAGGAGCACAAAACCCTTTCAGGTTGTGTCATAAAGACATCCTCAAGAAGGTTTCCATTAAGGAAAGCCATTTTGACGTCCATCTGCCAGATTTCGTAATCGTGGTATGCTGCGATAGCAAGTAAGATCCGAATGGATTTAATCATGACAACTGGAGAAAAAGTTTCGTCATAGTCGATACCATGTATTTGACGATATCCTTTTGCTACCAATCGTGCCTTGAAGGTTTGTACCTTACCATCCATGTCAGTCTTCTTTTTGAAGACCCATTTGCACCCAATGGGTTTGATCCCTTCGGGTGCATCAACCAAAGTCCATACTTGGTTGGTGTACATGGAATCCATTTCAGACTGCATGGCTTGATGCCATTCCTCAGCCTCGGGACAACTGATTGCCTCGAGGTAGGTCTCTGGCTCATCCTGGTCGATAAGCATTACGTCACCCTCAAAGGTTAAGAGGAATCCATACCTTTCAGGTTGTGTGCGTAACCGGTTAGACCTACGGGGTTCTTGTGTATCTTGAGCATTTTGAGGTACAATAGTTTGTTCCTCTAGCTCATGTTCCTGAACTGGCGCGGTAGTTTCTTCGTCGTCTCGAATTTCTTCGAGCTCTATCTTTCTCCCACTAGTTGCGTTGGAGAGAAATTCCTTCTTGAGGAAGACACCATTGCGAGCAACGAATACCTTCTTATCGATAGGGTGATAGAACGAATACCCTCGAGTTTCCTTGGGGTATCCCACGAAGAAACACTTATCAGACTTGGCGTCAAGCTTGCCATTCGTCATAAGACGTTTGACGTAAGCCTCACAGCCCCAAATCTTTAAGTGTGATAGAACTGGGCATTTGCCCGTCCATAGCTGGTATGGTGTTCCTTCAACAGCCTTGGTTGGAACTCGGTTAAGAGTATATATTGCAGTGCTCAGCGCATACCCCCAGAATGATTCTGGTAGAGTCGAATGACCCATCATGGAACGAACCATGTCAAGCAGGGTTCGATTCCTCCTTTCAGAGACACCATTCCATTGTAGAGTCCTAGGAGGTGTGAGTTGGGATAAAATCCCATGCTCTCTAAGATAGTCATCGAACTCACCACTTAAGTATTCTCCACCTCGATCGGATCGTAGTGTTTTAATACTTTTGCCAAGTTCTTTTTCAACTTCATTCCTGAATTCTTTGAACATTTCAAAGGATTCTGACTTGTGTTTCATGAGATACACATAGTCATATCTACTGAGGTCATCAGTAAATGTAATGAAGTATGAATAACCACCTCGTGCAGTTGTATTGAAAGGCCCGCACACATCACTATGAATGAGTGCCAGAAGATCACCAGCTCTTTCACCGTGTCCGGTGAAAGGAGATTTGGTCATCTTACCCAATAAACAAGATTCACATGTGTCATATGATTCAAGATCAAATGACTCGTTTATGCGTTTCTCGTTTATATGGCCTAACCTACAATGCCATAGGTATGTTTGGTTCAAACCGTTTGGTTTGTTCCTCTTGGCTGATATGTTATAGACATGCATGTCCAAGTCAAGGACATATAACCCATTGGTCATGTTGGCATTAGCATAGAAAACATTCTTTCTGTAAACGGAAAGGGACTTGTCTTTAATAGAAATGATGAAACCACTCTTATCAAGACATGAAACAGAAATAATGTTTCTGCTAATCGCAGGAACGTACAAGCAATCGTTTAATTCCAACATTAGACCACTAGGCAAGACTAAACTATAAGTTCCGATTGCCAAAGCTGCAACAGGTGCACCATTGCCGACTCGGAGTTCAATCTCGCCTCGAGCTAACCGTCTACTCTGCTTCAGTCCCTGCATGGTAGTACAGANACAGGCATGTCCAAGTCAAGGACATATAACCCATTGGTCATGTTGGCATTAGCATAGAAAACATTCTTTCTGTAAACGGAAAGGGACTTGTCTTTAATAGAAATGATGAAACCACTCTTATCAAGACATGAAACAGAAATAATGTTTCTGCTAATCGCAGGAACGTACAAGCAATCGTTTAATTCCAACATTAGACCACTAGGCAAGACTAAACTATAAGTTCCGATTGCCAAAGCTGCAACAGGTGCACCATTGCCGACTCGGAGTTCAATCTCGCCTCGAGCTAACCGTCTACTCTGCTTCAGTCCCTGCATGGTAGTACAGACATCCAGCCAATCCTATCAAGCCCAAACATGCCGGAAACAGACGCTGGAAACATCTCCACTGGTGCAGCGATCGGCACCACCGTGCCACCATTTTTTCCGGCGTCAACAGGCCATGAGGACACCTCCCACCTATTCCAGGCTCCTCTCCTCTCTCAGGCGACTTCATTGAGCCCATTTTTAGCTCCTATAAGCACTGGATCAGAGAGCACCAGCCCTGCGACCATGGCGGGTCTCCATGTCGGGTTTCCTCCTCTCTCTCATCTATCGCACAATTTCGCCGTCGTGCAGCACTCCTCGGTGATTCCTCAGGTCCCAGCGAGCACAACGAGCTCCTCCCCACCAATTTTGATGCATGGTGACCATGTACCCATCTCCGGCGATTCTATGGCAGCCCTATTGGCTTCTCAGTTACCTTCATCGTTTGCTCCATTGGTACAACTTTCTCCAGGTGTTCCACTAGTCCCTTTGTCCACATTAATACTCCTAAACTCATCCATGAACGTGGGCTTCAATACTTTGGGCTCCACAGCCCCCATAGCTACATGCGCACCAGGTGTTCTGGAAAATGCCCCAAAGGGAAATCTTTCAACAATGGGGGATTTTTTGAAGGTTAAAGTTCCTCTTAGTACTCTTACTCACTGTAATTGGAAAGAAATTGATGGTGTTGAGCTTAAAGGCCTTTCGGGTGATGAAACTGCCATAATGCATGTACCTTTCTCATTCTTTTCTCAATATAAATAGCTCAATATGCAAGGGGCTGTTACACTTGCATTAATGGAGCAGGATGGGACTGCATATGGGGAGGTTCCAACTGATGAAGTGTTTCGCCCTATTACCCAACCCCATTTATTCCAACCTCTCAATCTTGAGCTTCCCAAAGACAAAGAGGCACGGCTTGCACATGGGGCTGCCACTCAAGGTTCTAACGCAGCTGCTACCTTGGTCTCCACTGCTATGACAAATGTTTTAGGCCCTGGACCACATCAGCTGCAGTTTACTACGGCCCATGCACGACAAAGTGGAGAAAAAGGGGTGTCCTTTGCCCCTACTTTGGACCAGCCAAAAGAAAAGCGCGTCATGGTTCCTCAAAAACCAGTGGCAGTTCCCTCGGTGAACTCTACGGCGATGGCTACTAAGGCAGTGGCAGTGGCTTCTGCCCACAATGGTACGGCAGTAGCTACGGCTTCTCAAGGTGCATGGCCAGGAGGGCCACCCAACACACCCAAGCTATCTTTTGCACAGGCCGTAGCAGGTCCCTCCACCCCAGGTATCTACTTACGGGCTAATGTCTCCCGCCCTTGTGCTATTTTATCCAATGTCGTTGTTGAGGAGAAAGTCCCCACTTTTCATAGAGGTACGCCTGCTGTTGTTTTTAAGAAGTCGGAAATGCAACAACTTTCTCAACTGGATAATTTTCTTTTGATTGGTAAATTTTCTCATGGACGTCCAGATATTGCTACGTTGAGGAAGTTGTTTGCTGCACAGTTTATTCTTAGGGAGTCTGTTCAGATTAGTCATCGTGACCCACGCCATGTTATGTTGTTATTCACCCATCCCCAAGATTGTAATGATATATTTATGCAAGGGCAGATTCAGTTTAACGGACAATTTCCTATGAGATTGTTTAGGTGGTCTCCGGAATTCAACGTTAAAACTGAATCTTCCGTTGCACCGGTGTGGGTTACTTTTCCAAACTTGAGGGCGGATTTATTTAATGAGAGTGCCATCCACCAGCTTTGCAAGCCCATTGGGAGGTGTTTGAAAGTGGACGTAGCTACGTCCAATTTCTCACGTCCCAATGTGGCTAAGGCTAGGGTGGAGATTGATTTGTTGAATCCTAGGGTTGAACAGATATGGATTGGTTTCTCTGATGCACCTGGCGAGGAGGGTGTGGGCATGTTCCAGCCTGTGGAATATGAACGCATTCCAAAGTACTGCACGGCTTGTTTTAAACAAGGCCACGACAATTCTTCGTGCAATACTTTGACTCCTAGTCAGCCTGAACAGCGGACTGTTGTTGTTGTTCCCCAACCTTCCACGACTGCACCCACGACTACCCAACCTTCTCGACGGAGGCGGAGTAGGAGCCGGGTCAGGCGTCAAAGGGAGGGGAAAGGTATTGCTATTGATGATGCAGGTACCGGTGCAGGTGGGTCCCATCGGGAGGAGTCACAGTATGTTTAGAGAGAAAAGACCGCGAAAGGATCCAGACATATTGAGGTCGTGGATGTCGATGGTTTAGGTAAGGGGGAGGGACCCTCATCGAGCTTGCAGGTCTTTGTGCCCACCTCCTCGCATCCCTCCCCGAATGTTGTTATCCCCGATGTTAGTTTAGTCCCTTCTACTGTTAACGCCACTACTCCCACACCTGTTGTGGTTGAACAGTCAGCGTCTCAGACTGTTGAGCCATCCGTTCTTCCTACCGGAGTTGAGCAAGGCTCTATTGTTGTTCCTCTTCCTCTCTCTACTTCTTCCTCTCCTCCTATTGTACATATTCCTGATCCTCAACCTCCAGAGCTGGTTCTTGCTATGTCTAATACGTTTGATGCTTTGGGGGATATGCCTGGGGACAGTCATGAGGTCTGCGGTTTAAATAATGTTACATCTTCCATTCCTTCCAATTCGGTAAGGAGGGAGGATGACGAGTGTAGCTCACAAACTAGTGACGGGTCCACTGGTGATCATTTTGAGGATCTTACTGACATTTCCCGGGATCTTGCAGCGCGTGGCCTTTCCCCTGCAAGGGAGGCTCCGACTACTAAGGGAAAGACGGCCAAGAACGCCCGAAAAGCAACAGAGCATAAGACGGGGATTCCTGCTCCACGCAGAGTCACCCGTTCCACTTCTTCGCGTTCCCAATGATGATGCAGTTCCTTGTTTTGAACGTGAGGAGCATCACCTCACAGGATGTCATTTCTAAGCTTCGAATTTTACTGAAACTGCACACTCCAGTGTTGTTAGGTATCTTGGAGCCTATGAAGGCACCCTCACAGATTGACTATTATAGGACACTGTTGGGTTTCACGGGAGCTAGGTGTGGTGCTGATGACCAAATCTGATGACCAAAGGCTGCGCCCCGACATTCAGCCATATGTATCCACCCTAACCACTACAGACTTCTCTAAGGCTTACGATCTAATGGCTAAGGCAGAAAAGGATGTTGACGACTATAAGGCTAGTCTGAAGGCCGAAGAGGCAGGACCAAGTACACGCCCCACTGCGAATACGACACCGAGTGCAAAAAGGCTAATAGGAGAGACGAGTGAGATATCTCAAGCGAAGAAAGGCAAGTCAGTGCATACTCAGCTAGTGCCGACTCATTCGGTTGCCTCAAGCAGCAAAACCCAACTTACGAAGATTCCCCCGTGCCCTACATGTGGGAGATCGCATCGTGGTGAGTGCTGGCTCACCCAAGGACTATGCTTAGGCTGCGGAGAGGATGGACACTTTCGTAAGAACTATCCTACGAACCCAGGAGAGCCATTTCCACCAGCGTCGGTGCGTAACCAAACCACTACACAGCAACCGGCACAGAGCCAACGTACGACCGCAGGGTCAAACCAGCCAAGGAATCAGAATCAGCAAGTGGGGAGGGCTCCAGCCCGCACATACGCTATGATAGGACGCGCAGACCCCCAGAATAACGACGCTTACGATGGTACACTTCGAAACTCATCTTGATAACGATTAGTTAAATGCTATGTGTTCCCTATGTGCTTATCTGTGTGAACTATATGTGCATATGTTTTGAGTAGACCTTGGACTAAGGAATTTCGAGGACGAAATTCTTTTAAGGGGGAGAGAAATGTAACAACCCAAAACCCGGCTTAGTAGTTAGCTGTTATTTTAATAAAAATAAATATATTATTTATTTACTCTAAAATATGAATTATTGGTAAAGTTATCCGTTTTAAATAAAAATTGGGTTTTCGGATAGATCACGAGAAATGGTGACCAACGGTATATAATTTGTTTAATTTGGATTTATGTGTAAAGCGTGGTGAGTAAAATAGACATTACAGTTCAATAATTAAATATAAAGATTTATAATACTCCCTCCGTCCCCCTAAAATGTTCTCATTTTGACTTTTGGTGGTTTTTAAGGAGAGTTGAAAAAAGGTGAAAGTTTACCATAATACCCTTAATGAAAAATGGGTGGAGTGTATTAAATGAGGTGGATGAGGTGTAATAAATAAAGTAAGTGGGGGTAGTTTTGGTATTTTAATTGTTAAAAAATGAAATGAGAAGATCTATTGTGGACAAAGAAAAAGGGCTATTGGGAAGATCTATGGGGGACGGAGGGAGTAATATAATAATAATAATAATAATAATATAAAAGAAAGGTACGCACGGTAATACTCCTTGTTGTATTTGGACTTGGCCAACACCTAAGCTGCGTCTCCATATATAATTACATCAATACGGAGTCATTGGTTTCTGCCGCGTGAGAGACAAAGTCAGTACCTGCAATCAGAAAAGAGAGCCGATCCCTGCTGCTGTGGTTGCTGGACAGGGAGAGGTTGACCGCTGATTCGCCGCTGCTCCGCCGTTTGCTGAAGGAGCTTACTGCCGCCACAAGCCGGATGCCGCTGGGTTGCCGCCGGCTCATAGCCGAAGTTGCCCTGCAGACCAAGACTCCTCCACCGTTTGATTCGCTGACTTGTTTCATTTAATTCGTCAATTAATCGAGGTCAGAACTTGCACATCTAACGCTAGATTTCGTATATAGATTTGAAATTCACGTTCGTAGTTTCGTATGATTGATTACGTGGTTTATTTGTTTATAATTGAATTATGATTTATTCATATTTTATGATGATATTGGAATTGATTGAACGAGAAAGACGAGGTACGTATTTTTACTCTAAATTGTGTGAATTGCATGATTATAATCTTTAAAAATGTTTTATGTATCAAACAAGTTGGTATAGGATAGAATCTGTTGAATCTGTACACACCTGCTGCCGGACGGTAGCCAGGTACCGTCCAAACGGTACCCAGCTACCGCGCCTCCGGTTCACTGCTGCTGCCGCTACATGTATGAGACGGTCGGACGGTATCGTACTAACGATACCCAGGTACCGCTTGGCGGTACCGAGGTACCGTGACGGGTACCGTACCAGTAGTTGCAGTTCTGTTATTTAATTGTTTGACCCGATTTGGAACCTGAATTGACTTTGAGCCTTTATGTGTTGCATGACGGTAAATGTAAGGTGTTTACACCCGACATTAGGCCGCTATTTGGATTGCGTGATGATTTATTTGGTTAATTCTGTTCTCTTGATTTGTTGTAAATGTGGTGTGATATGCCTTTAACGAATAAAGTAAATTGAGGTGGCTGTTAGCGTGGATCTGTATAATTGAAGTAAGTTAATGAGATAGGTTACCTAGATGAACTCTAGGACTACTTTGTGAGAATTGAGATTGTAAGTTGACAATAGGTGTAGAGCCTTGTGGACGTAGTCTAGTGGCATCCGGGTAAAGATGTACGTACATGGAATCTGGGATCTGATCCGTAGGATTGGAGATTCCACCCAACCGGCGCTGTAGGTACCGGGTTGACCAGAATCATGGTCGTAGGTAGTGGTTCTGATGTCATAGAATAGACCTTGAGTCATGGCCGTAGGTAGTGGCTGTAAGTCCTAAGATAAGAATGTGGATAATGAGTGATTGGCCTTAGCCTAGAATAGGTTATGAGCTAGTGTTGAATATGAGTTAATGTAATGACTTGAATATTGGGATAGTGACATTTGCAGGTGCAGGGTAAGTAACATATTATGTGAATTGTTGGTATTGTTATGTGATATTATTATGTTGTACTTATGTGCATGATATTGTATGGAATTATGAGCTAGTGGGTTCGTCTATGTGCGTAGTCGAACGTTAGATAGATTCCACTCAGCTTCAATGCTGAGCGTGTAGCCCTTTTTCCTATTTGCTACACGTAGGTAACAGGAACGATGAATAATGAGACGATCTTGGAGGCAGCGAGGGCGAAGAGATGGATGGATGCTAGCTGGAGGAGTTTATTATTTAATATTTAAGTTTGAATTATTATATTTTTTAAGGGCAAGAGACCTAAAGTTGTATTATGATTAAGTACTTAAGGCTTCCGCACCGTTTTTATTTACTCTGATGAATATTTAAATATTGTTTTGAATTAAATGTTTTAAATTGTTTTGGAAAATTAATGCGTATGACTGCCAATTTAGTAGCAACCCAATCCGCTGAACCTTGTATTCGGGTCACGCGGGTTGGGGTGTTACATTTTGGTATCAGAGCAATTGGTTTTAAACCCGGTCTTCGGACTCTTTCAAAATAAAAGGATTTCAAAAAAAAATGTTTCAAAACAAAAATGTTGATTTGGTTGCAAGGTACTTCAGCAGCAGCAGCAGCCGCATCTCTCGCAACTCCTCCGCCTCAGGAAGGTAATAAAAGTTGACTATTTGTTTACTATGAGTTAGCATTTAATTAGGAAAGTTTGATCTATATAGAATGAGCGAAGCTTCAAACAACCAAAACGAGACCCAGAACATGGAACAAAACGTGGAGGCTCAACAGGATCCGATTATGCCTGCGTTCCTGACGCAATTTCTGCAGCAAATGGCGAACGCGCCAATGTTCCAGCCACCACCTCCACTGCCTCCCAGGCAAATCACGTTGAAAACGCTGAGGGACAATGGTGCTGAAGAGTTCCATGGGGATAGGTTCTCTGATCCCCAGATCGCACTCGATTGGATTGAACAGACAGAAAGAGTGTTGAAGAATCTGAGTGTTCCAGACGCGAGATGTCCCGAGCTTGCTTTCCAGCTCCTTCGTAAGGGAGCGTACGAGTGGTGGAAGCGCGCAGATGAGAAAGCGCCTAAGCCTTGGACATGGGAGCATTTTGATTGGGCATTCAAGAAGGAGTACATACCAGCTCGCTTCAGAGAGGAGAAACGCACGGAGTTCATGGAGCTGAAGCAAGGAGACATGACTCTCCCCGAGCTTCGACAAAAGTTCGATCACCTAGCTCAGTTTGCGACTACGCTGGTATCCACACCGGCAGATCGTATTGAAGAATTTCGTAAGAGGCTGCGCCCCGACATTCGGCCATATGTATCCACCCTAACCACTACAGACTTCTCTAAGGCTTACGATCTAATGGCTAAGGCGAAAAAGGATGTTGACGACTATAAGCCTAGTCTGAAGGCTGAAGAGGCAGGACCAAGTACACGCCCCACTGCGAATACGACACCGAGTGCAAAAAGGCCAATAGGAGAGACGAGTGAGATATCTCTGTTAGAATAAGTGACCAACGCTAGAGGGGGGGTGAATAGCGTTTGATCGTAGAAATCGCAGGAATAAAAAATTAAGAACGTGAAAAATAAAGAGCGTAGAAAGCGTAAAGGGAGCACACCAAGATTTATACTGGTTCACCACAACGTGTGGCTAATCCAGTCTCCCGAGAGACTCTCTCGAGCTACACTACTTCCGTTAAGCTTACGGGTGCTTAACAAACCGTTACAACCTGAGAACTCGAGTCCCACGAGCCTCAACAACACTTGCTCGGAGATACCGCACTCCAAGACTTCAACCCGAAGGAAAATACCTTTCCTTCGTACAACCAAGGGAAACAAGCTTCCCTTAACGTGTATACAACACTAAGACACTCAAGAACAAGACTCTCCTTAAGAGTGGATATGAGTAAAATATATACGCTCAAGAACAACTCAAACTTCACACAAATTGGCTCTAGAAAGCTATGGAAAATAATATGGTTTGGATGCAATGATAATATGAATATTGTGAAGTGAATTGGTGTGTAAAGCAGACCCAAACACCCCTTTTTATAGTGCCAAAATAGGCTCCAACGGACCAAT
>OOIL02001465.1:215902-234831 GCA_900332095.2 Cuscuta campestris | reverse complement strand
ACTTTGACCGCCCATGACCTATGGCCACCACCGATGACCCCCACTATTGCCGTGGACCGGTGGTTGAGCGGTGGTTGAGTGGTGGTTGAGTGGTGGTGTTATTTTTTTAACTTTTTTTATTTAAAAAAAGTGGTGAGCTTTGCATTGACAGTTGGTGAGCTTTGCATTGGTAGTTGGTGAGCTTTGCATTGGCAGTTGGTGAGCTTTCCATTGGCAGTGTTGTGTGTTGTGTCGTCTCATTGAAGCATGTCATCTTACCATAAGGTGTCATCTCACTGGAGTCAATCCCTATATATATATATATATATATATATATATATATATATATATATATATATATATATATATTGATATATGGCCGCCGCAGGGTTTCTAGAGAGGGGGAGGGGATTTCGGCGATGGAATCGTGATTTTCGAAGGAAATATAGCGAGGGAGATCGAAGGTTTTCAGATCAACGGCGGGACAATCGAAGGTATTCTCCTCAACAAGCGTACTTCGGTGGGGTGCGATCAAGAAATCTCAGAATCTATGGCGATCTTAATCGACTCAGATTTGGATCTTACTCGAAGGGAGATACAAACAAGCGCTACAATGGACCAGTACACGACGGCTCAGGGACCTTCTCCGTCTCCATTGAAAGTAAGGAATTTACTTTCAACGCTTCTGAAGGCCTTCTACACATATCCGAATCCAAAAAAGGTATTTCTCGTACAATCTCGATATCTCAATCTGCCTGCCTGTGGTTAATTGAAAACCTAAGCTGCCAAAGAGGAGGATGGTTGATCAGCAGGTTTGACGGGGAATCTTCAATAAAGATCTTATGGGACTCAAATGACTTTGGAGATTTTATTCGCATCTCTCAGACATGAGAGGGATACCATCAGCAAATCTTCATACCAATTGGAACTTCATGCTTAGGTTCCAAACTATTTCTCAAGGCCCTTAAAAGTTTAATAACTTACCTTGCTGAAACAGGAATAGGAGTGGAAATGGCAGAGACGCAGGAAGTAGAAGCTTTGGTTACAAATGATACTACATTACCTCGGTTGGAACACGACAATGGGAAGGAACCGATATTTGAGAGGAATGAGGAAGAGGAACAAGTTCAGAGAATTTCAATCTCAACAAAAATACTAGAAATGGATATAGAACAGGCCAACAAGGGGATTGACTGTCAAAATATATGTATGGAAGGGGAAGCTGCGGTAAATGGCTTGTCCAAGGAAGAGATTGATGCTGAAAAGGCTTTTGGTCCAATCTTTCAAAGCTACTTCGAGGCTGTCCTTAGAGAAACAGAGGACTATATCCGGGAAAAACTTGCACAAAGAGAACTCATAGAGCTTCTTAAGAAGGGTCTCATCCAAGACCAAGCAGGGGTATCTTTTAGGGTAACAAGGGAGATTGTTAAAAGTATGGAAAATGTTGATTTAGTCCACATAAAGGGCACTAAACATCCAATTTTCTTGGCCTACTCAAACTATGACGCAGAGGCAGTCACGGCTCACATGAGCTGGGAATCGCAGTAGATTATTTTAATAGTTTCTCATAGGGGATTAAAGCTACTGCTCGATGTATCACCACCACAAATCTTTCCAGACCGTTCAACCTCTTGCAGTTCAGGGTGCTGTAAAGGTAATTCTAGCCTTGGTTTATCTACGTTTAAGGTTGGCTTTCTCCAGTTAATACGGAATTTAGCTAAAGTTTGGTACTGGGCAGCTTTAGATGATTTCTCTTCCTACTATATATTCGAAACTGTGGCTGGAAATCCTGGAATGCTACATTGATGTCCTTTTTCTTTCAAGTCCTGGGTCTTGGTAACTCTCTATTGGTCAAGACATTTCATGGGATAACTCCTAAGATGGAGCTCTTGCTGTGTTTGGTACAATGGATCTCAACATATACTGCTTTAAGAGGAGGTAATAATGTGGCTGGGTGGGGCAGAAGTTTGCAGAAGAAAGCATCCCACTCCATGTGTATTTTGTTTGGTTTTTGGTGGCTGGTCGGAGGTTCTCTGTTTGGTTGTTTATTGTGGAATCTCTCATGCATTGTTGTTTTGTAATTTGGTACCTTTTTATTTTTCTCTTGGCCTGTCTTGTTGGGACTCTTGGCCACCCATCATGTACCCTTTCATCTTTTCTTTTTAATATAATAAATTTCTCAATATAAATATATATATATATATACATATATATATATATATACATATATATATATATATATATATATATATATATAGATTTTGGTTCAAGTGAGAATGCGATCTTATGAAAGAAATAAGAATGAATCTGGTGCTTTAGATTATGAGATCTAAGGGTCAAGATTGCATCAAAATTAGGTGCACCAAAATGGGTTAAAAATGCATCATGTCGAAATGCATCAAAATCCTTTGAAAATGCACTATCTCAAAATCTGAGTGCAGGATGCAATCTGAGCCGCACGATGCATCCGATCCAAAGGCTAGATTTTATTCTTATTTCTTTCACCAAGGTGCATTCTCACTTGAACCAGCCCCTATATATATATATATATATATATATATATATATATATTAAACGAAAATTTTATTGCATAAAGGTAAAAGAAAGGTACAAGGAGGGGAGGACTAAGCCAATGCCCCTACCGAAATGCATGAAAGTAAAACTAAATGAGAAATGAAACGAGAGATAGACAGATGGTCATTCCCAAATTATAAAACCCGGGTGCTGATCCAAGGGGAGGTTTCTGGGCATTATTTTCTTTGGTCTTTTCCCATCTGCTCCAATTGGGCCGATGGGTCCAACGTACCAAAAGGGCCCAGAGTAACTTTTGGTAGTGACGATTTTCTCCATTGTTGTTGATTTGCGGCTAGGCCAATATCTAGTGATCTCGCTCATCGTTCCAACTTCAAGATTTGGATCGTAGCTTCTAGTTTTAATCGTTCTTGGTGCAATTCCCTTCTTCCCCGCTTTTTTGCTACGTCTGCTCTGGACATCTTAGAAGTTAGACTCCTCCCTTTGGTTACTTGTGGGGGGAGTAGGGTGGTTCGTACCACGAGCCTTCAGCGAATAAAAGTTCTTCAATTTGTTCTTCAGCAAACAAAGTGTAGTCACGGGAGTAGGGTGGTTCGTACCACGAGCCTTCAGCGAATAAAAGTTCGTCGAAATAGAAGATTTTCTGTTCTAATCTTAGGATTTCTTCGACGAGTGGATTAGGTTGATCGTCGCACATAGGCCCAAATTGATCACAGTCATATTGGTCACCATGAGGTTCATAATAATTATCCCCATCAGAATCTTGGTACGGAGAATATCCAAAGCTCCTAGATGGGGTATCATATGGGCGTTCCTCATGGCAGGGATAGTAGTCAGGCCCATTGTTGACTTGGTAGTCGCCATCATATGAGTTTTGATGTGGGTGATAGGTTTGGTGGGTTTGGTGCGGAGGGCGGTTAGTTGCGTGATTGGTAGTAAGAAGGCGGGCCGTAATAACAACTGGAGTTGTCCATAATAATTATTACGGGTGGTTGGTCAAAAAAAGAAGTGAGAAGATCGTTCTAACCAATCTTCACCCAAGCTAATTAGAAGAAATTAAACTAATGCCGTGCCACTCCCCGGCAACGGCGCCATTTGACAGTCGTAGTTTTTCGGGTAGTAAACCTTCCCAATAATATTTCTATTACTACTCATCCATTTCTAGATTTGTACTTAATCCGTTGCACTGCCAATTTTTCTCAATAAATGGCCAATTAAATCTTTCAATATTAATTAACCAGATAAGGCAAGAACAATAGATTAACCATTCCAACATTAATTTAACATCAAAAAATTAAACAACCAAACTAGTTCGGACCCAGAGATCCGGACCCTAACTCATACTATGCAAACATAAATTAAAATAACATTTTATTAAATAGAGTAAACTTACAACTTCCGTAAAAGCGGAACAGAACAGAACAGGAGCAGAATTTCTCCAGAAATTATTCTAAAACTACTAGAATGCTAAACTAAAACTTGGAATTGCAATATAAGGCTCAAATCCCGAGAGAGGGGATGAAAGTGATGGTTTGAATGGGGAGAATCGCGCTGTATTTATAGGACAGAGGCCGAGGCGTCCAAGTCAAAGCGTCCGGATCCAAAGCGTCCAAAGTTGGACGCCTTACGCGGCCCGTCCATTCGCTGCTTGCCACGTGTCTTCCTTGATCTGCAATCTAGCCAAGGCGTCCATCTCCCAAGCGTCCAACTTGGCCAAGCGTCCAAGTTGGACGCCTTAGGCCCTGGTCCATTTGGGCTTCGCGGCTGATGCGAGATCTTGGCCCAATTTCGCTGGTTTTCGGCCCGAGCGTCGATTTTATCTTCCCGGAAGCTCGTTCAAGCCCGAATCTTGATCCTTTGATGATTTATTCCCTTTTTCTCAAGTATTTGAACATAAAATGGATAATTTATGATGATTTTATGTGGAATCCCTATTTATGACTCTTAGAATGAAAATGAGAGTTTTATCCATCAAAATCACATTTTATGAGATGATTAAATATTATTTACGTGCAATAACGTTTGGAATATGATGTAAATGATAAGAACGAAACGGACTTATCAAATTCCTCACACTTAAACGTTGCTTGCCCTCAAGCAACAAATTGAATAATTACAAGTATAAAGACAAATTAATAATTGCAGAGGCAATGTTAAAGCTATATATTATGAAGGAAAGAAGGAATAAGATAGTCATCAACCTTTTTGTTAAGAATAAACGAACCTTTAGATTCTCACCCATATTGTTAGAAATGTAAAAGAATTTTATCAAACCAGTATTTTTACACCAACCTAAAACCAAAATTTTCCAAACTTTCTTTGGGATAACTACATTTGTAAGAGTACTTTAGAGGACAAATTATTTTTTAATGGCTAAATTGGAAAACATGTTCTTGCAAAAGTAATTGTCAAAGTGTAAGGGTTTAATTTTCTTTGGCATAACTTTGTCATGTTGACACGAGAAAAATTTATAACCTCATCCCGTGACGTAGAACCACGAGCTTTTTGGAAACTCACTCTGGAAAGTCTCATCACACGACATAGAACCGCATGCTTTTTGACTCTAACACTCAAAAGGCCTCATCACGCAATATAGAACCACGTGCTTTTCGGCATACTCACCACGCCTCATCAGTTGACCTAGAACCAACTGCTTTTTGGCTAAAACAAGAATCTCGGTCTCACCAAAGTATGCTTTGAAACGTCACCCCTTATACTTTGAAAAATAACTCCTTTTAAGAAACAACAAATACTCAGCAAAAAGATTTTCAATAAAGCACTTAAAAATTAATTGATCTAAAAAAAACTCTTAATAAATTGTGAATTTATCCCAAATCATTTTAGAAAATATTCCCAAAAAGGTTAGAGTAGAAATAGATGTTTGACACAAAGTTAAAAATTTCTAATTTTTATGGGTGATAACTAAAGATTAGTTAATCAAACAATTAAAATTGATGACTATTTTATAAAAATCTTTTCCTACAAATATATAGACAAAACAATTCCTAAAAAGATCATTTCAACCAGGAACTCTTACCTCCTCACACTTAAACGGAACCACGCCCTCGTGGCTAAAAGTATTTTGGCATTGGAGTTAATGGTTGAAATGCTCACATGCGATTACTAAGTTATCTCAATACTTATAAGATTCAACGAGGAAGATTGAAATAATAGATAACCATAACATGAAAATATGAAATAATGTATAAAATTTTCTCAAAATGGTTTTAAGAGTCATGTTGTGAAATTCCAAAATAAAATCATATAAATATCCAAAAATGATGTTCTGAATGCTTGTTCCCGGGTGTATTCAAGTATTTCCTCCACCTGCCATTGTTGCGTCAGAAGGAGCGTCTCCATGCTCCTTAAGCGAGAGTCTACAGAATCTTGGAATGCAAACACAGCCTGCGAAAGCTCGCGGAGGGTCATGGGGATTGCATGCTGCCTTCTCTGACGTGCCTCCTTGTCTTCCTTATTATAAGCAACCTGGGCCAAGTACCTTGCCGATGGTCGGAATATGCTTGCAGCCTCTGGGAGGACATTGGGGACTGTCATACATAATCCTCGGGCCAGAAGCGTAACCATTGGCCCACATAAGACAAACTGGTGGTTGCTAGTCGACTGAGCAAATAGGAATCGAGCCACAAAAGTTGCTAGATTGACTGGTACGCGCGCTTCCAGACTCCAGAAAAATAGCATATCGGAATCAAACACCACATCAGAGCCATGAGAACGGCCAAAGTAGCTATGAGTCAATGCATGGTGTAGAATTCTCCACGGTAAGGCTCAGCAGTCGTCCCATGAGAGTGAATGTGACCTTGGTGGTGGAGGTGACTTCTGCTGCTGATTTTACTTCCTCTCCGTTATTGAGGAAGCGGAGAGAGCAAAGGAACTCGATGGTGACTTCCAGGCTAGCTGGTGCTTGCAAGAACAGCAGGATCCTCCATTTTGGGTTGTACAGAAACTCATCAATGTCCTGCCAGTGACCTAGTTCATCCAGATAGGCAGGGTCTAGCACCATGGGCGGCTGGAGCATCTTCGTGTTTCCCCAAGTGAGAAACTTCTTCCTTGCTTCTTCTGAGTGCAAGGGGAGCTCTTCCAGGTTCCGTAATGTGTGGTGGTTTCCATGCGGAATCATCCAAGCAACATCCATCTGTAGAACAGAGAAGTAAAAACGAGTAAAATCTTGCCCCCTACTGGTGCGGCAAGTAAAATGAGCATAATAATTTAATTATATGAATGACGGGTTGCCTCCCGTTTAAGCGCTTCTTTAACATCCGTAGCTCGACGCTCACCCACTTTTTCCGTGACTTTCCGATCCGAGAGTCATAAAGTTTGACCCTTTTGACTCTCTTCTGATGCCACCCTGTTTGAGTTTTTGCTCGGTCAAGGTCCAGGATCCTTGATTTATCCCTGTGGCTTGGTGGCAACAGGATAAACGGAGGAGACTTTGTATAGGTGGGTGGGGGCGGAAGTCTCCTCAGTAGATCCACATCATTAGCCTTGATTGTGAAATTGATTTCTTCCTTATCTTCAATTGGCTGACTATCCATTTGTGGTTCGATGATTATGATCGTACCCTCCCCCAAGGAAGAGTCCTCGTCGTCACTCATTAGAAGTTCATCCCAACTCTTTAAGTTCCAACCATCCTTCGGGCACACATAGTCATACCCGTCAAGTAGGGAATCAAAGAAAGTATGGTCTGAGGCTTCAGATGAATCATTAGTTGTGCAGGTTTCTATAGACGAAATTAGTTCATCAGTGCAACGTACTTCCTCGTCTGTAGATTCCTGCTCGGACTCAATTGAATCTTGGGGGCAGGTAATGGGCTCTACTTCCTCTAGAACAGGTTCCTCTGGAGATGTGTCTTGAACACAATTAAGGAGATGGTCGTTAATCGCCAAAGGCAAAACTTCCTCCTCCTTCTTTTCTTGAATAAGCATAGGTGGTTCTGAGTCAGGTCCCTCAGTTGGTTCCACCACAGTCGCCTTGGCGAGAGTTGTTATGCTCTCGGGTTTCTGTGATGGTGTAGAACTGGGTGAATCTTCTAGAACTGGAACCTGTTGGTTGATGGGTTAAGGGTTGGTCTTAGGTTCTAGAGCCTCTTTTGAACATTAATCTCCCTCATTTGATCTTGATATTGGAGGGAGCGTTTAAGTTCAACAGCCTTGCAGAGATCATTGACTAATTTATCAGCTTTAGCCTCAGCTTCTAGTCTCTCTCTTTGAAAGTCATCTAGCATTTTCTGCATCATATCTGATCCTTCGCATAATCTCCATTCGAACTCCTTTTCCTTCCGGACTGATTCAAGAAGTTTTGCTCTTTCTCGAATTGCCACCTTGTTTGCTTCAATTTGCTCTTCAGCAAACAAAGTGTAGTCACGGGAGTAAGGTGGTTCGTACCAGAAACCTTCAGCAAATAAAACCTCGTCGAAATAGAAGATTTTCTGCTCTAATCTTATGATTTCTTCGACGAGTGGGTCAGATTGCTTGTCGTGCATTGGCCCATATTGGTCATAATCATCGTTATCTCCATGAGGTTCATAATAATTATCCTCATCAGAATCTTGGTATGGAGAATATCCAAAGTTTCTAGATGGGGTATCATATGGTGGTTCCTCATGGTAGGGATAGTAGTCAGGCCTATTGTCAACTTGGTAGTCATCATCATATGGGTTCTGATGTGGGTGGTAAGGTGGATGGTACGGAGGGCGGTTGGGTGATTGGTAGTAGGAAGGCGGACCGTAATAACCACTGGAATTATGCATAATAATTATTACGGGTGGTTGGTGAAAAAGAAGTGAGAAGATCGTTCCAACCAATCTTCACCCAAGCTAATCAGAAGAGATTAAACTAATGCCGTGCCAATCCCCGGCAACGGCGCCATTTGACAGTCGTAATTTTTCGGGTAATAAACCTTCCCAGTAAAGGGTTAGTTTTCTCTCCGAGTGTCGTATCTTTCGACGAGTGGACGAAGGGAACTAGTTTAATTACTCTAATTAGGCGAAGATTAGGATTGGTTTATGAAAGTCTTCTCGGAACGATTATAAAAAGAGCAGAGTAAAAAATAATAAATTGAGTTTACATAGTAGATCTGGACCTAGGGTCAGGACATCATTTGGATCTATTTTATCATATTAAATTAACAATTAGAAAAATAATATTTCTATTACTACTCATCCATTTCTAGATTTGTACTTAATCCGTTGCACTTGAATATCATAGCCTTTTGGCATACAATATTTTCTCAATAAATGGCCAATTAAATCTTTCAATATTAATTAACCAGATAAAGCAAGAACAATAGATTAACCATTCCAACATTAATTTAACATCAAAAAATTAAACAACCAAACTAGTCCGGACCCAGAGATCCGGACCCTAATTCATACTATGCAAACTCAATTTATTATTTTTTACTCTGCTCTTTTTACAATCGTTCCGAGAAGACTTTCATAAACCAATCCTAATCTTCGCCTAATTAGAGTAATTAAACTAGTTCCCTTCGTCCACTCCTCGAGAGATACGACACTCGGAGAGAAAACTAACCCTTTACTGGGAAGGTTTACTACCCCAAAAATTACGACTGTCAGGAGGCAAGGCGCAAACCATACACATAACCGAAATTGGAGCTCAACCTATTTCCCAGCTTGACTGCAAATCAGAGCTCCTGCAAGGGCGAAAGGTTGAAATCCCCACTCGCTGAGCTCATTTTCCTTGATCATCCATCCCTTTCTCCGGTATTTCCAGCACCAAAGATTAACGGTAAGCTTGATGTTGTTGTTTATGTCCCTATAGCTCTCCATCTCTCCTCCAAAATATATTGAAGCAAATTGCTTCCAAATTGACCACGCAATTATACCTGGAGCGACTAGCCTTAGGTTTCCCACATAGGAATTACGTGTTGATCTCAAATTCCACTCTAGAATGTGCTGTCTTAGTCCTATTCGCTGTTGTAGTTTAGGTCCTTCGCACATGCTTGCCATTTCTGCCCATATATTTTGTATCTTAGAACATTGTAAAAGACAATGGTCCATAGTCAGGGGCGGAGGGAAGGGGGGGGGCTGCCAAGGCACGTGCCCCCCCCCCCCCCCCGCGAGGGAAGGGGGGGCTGCCCATATATTTTGTATCCTAGAACATTGTAGTTTAGTTCCTTCGCACATGTATCCTACAGTGGTCATAGGCCTGTTTAATTGTGATATGTACTGCCTCCATCTCTTCTTCTTCATCCTCTTGATCTGGTGTGATGTCCCCCAAGAATTCCTCAGCCTTTGAATGTATTCTACAGATTCTTTTCCTGATTGGAGAGTCTGTGAGCTTTTCCTCAAAGCAATTTGTGCTATACTTTTTCCTCATGAACTGGGCCCACTTGTTGTTATGGAATCTGAAATTCCACCACATCTTTATAGATTATGCATCCTGGATGTCCCTTATGTCTCTAACTCCCAGTCCACCCTCTTCTTTTGGCTTGCATATATCTTCCCACTTAGTCCAATGATACTTG
This sequence comes from Cuscuta campestris, assembly GCA_900332095.2. Taxonomy (NCBI): domain Eukaryota; kingdom Viridiplantae; phylum Streptophyta; class Magnoliopsida; order Solanales; family Convolvulaceae; genus Cuscuta; species Cuscuta campestris. The sequence goes on along the minus strand of OOIL02001465.1, from coordinate 224,817 downwards.
TTGTTCCCACTTGAGGTGCCCCAAAAAAAATTTGCCATCATTGAATGAAGTTTATTAATGACAGACTTTGGGAGAGTGTGTACAGCAATAAGGTGTAGTGGAATGGATGAAAGCACATGCTTTATGAGAATAAGTCTACCACTCTGGTTAAGAGTCTTGCTATACCAACTATCAATGTACTTATTAAAGTGTTTGAGAAGCTCACCACAATCAGTTTTCTTTAACTTTCCCTTGCAAATTGGTGCTCCAAGATATTTGAAAGGAAGCTTGTCATGTTTCATTCCCAGGAATCCTTCAATCTTGCTAATGGCTGACCTGCCTAGTTTGTTCCCACAGTAAAATTTACTCTTTTCATAGTTAATCTGCTGTCCAGAGGCCTCCATGTACATATTGAGAATATGTTTGAGTTTATAGATATTTCTACACTCTCCATTATAGAAAATGATAATGTCATCTGCGAAAGCAAGATGGCTTATCATCATATCTCTTCCAGTGTTATAGTTGGTGATGTAGGATGACTTCATAGATAAATTGAGAGCTCTAGAAAGACCCTCTCCAGCAATGATAAAGAGGAGTGGGGATAGGGGGTCACCCTGTTTAACTCCTCTCTTCATCTGGAAGTATCCCTTGGGGCTGCCATTAATCAAAATGGAGAGAAAAGTGGATTTAAGGTTAGCCATAAGCAGATTCTGGGCATGGGTTGAGAAGCCCAGTTTGTTAAGTACCCCCTGAAGATACTGCCACTCCAGGTTGTCAAAAGCTTTAGCCATGTCAATCTTAACAATGATGTTGCCTCCTCTGACCTTGGTGTCAATTTTGTGTACCATTTCTTCAACCAATAGAATTTGTTCCTCCACCCCCATACCTTTTTGGAAACCTGTTTGCTCAGGAGATATAATTTTAGGGAGGAGAGCTTGAATTCTATCAGCCAGTATCCTTGTATTTATTTTGCTCATGAAAGTGGACAATGAAATTGGTCTGTAGTCACCAAAGACTTTAGGTTTTTCATTCTTGGGGATAAGGGTTATAAAGGTGCTTCCATATGCCTTGGGAATAGGTATACCAGTAAAGAATTCCTGAGTGGCACTAATAACATCCACTTTGATAATATTCCAGCAGGACCTGAAGAATTTTCCATTGAAGCCATCTGGTCCTGGAGCACTTCCTGGATCAAGGGACCACACTGCAGCTTTTATTTCCTCTTCAAAAGGTAATTTGCATATTCTCTGATTATCCTCATATGATATAACTTCCTCTAAGTATTCCATCAAAGGCTCCATATGAATGGATTGGGTTTTGATGAATGCATTTGAAAAGTGTTCAACAGCTTTTTTGCTTATGTTTTCCAAGTCTCTATCCTCTTTTCCATCTTGATCACAAATGCTCCTAATTTTAGCTTTTGCCCTTCTGCCTTTAACATAAGCATGAAAGAACTTAGAGTTGCAATCCCCCTCAGTAATCCATTTAAGATTGGCCTTTTGTTTCCAAAAGAGTAATTCAATATTGGTAGCTTGAATGAGATGAGCCCTAGCTTTGTTGTCTGCTTCCCTGTGAATAGGAGAAAGATCCTGGTCATATGCTTCTTGGGCTAGTATAGCTTGATCTTCAGCCTCCTTAAGATTGGTAAAAATGTTGCCAAAAGTGCTTTTATTCCATTCTTTAAGAACAGCCTTAAGCCCCCTGAGTTTGTTGCTCAGACCAGCCATACCTCCATATTGGTGTGAGCTGCTCCAATAATCAGATACCACTTTAATGAAGGATGGGTGATTAGTCCATGCATCTATGAATCTGAATGGTTTAGGACTCCTATTATTTTCCTTAGAGCATGATAGGAGTAAAGGCTTATGATCAGAAGTTGCCTTGCTTAGGTGCTTAACAAATATATCATCAAAGTATTGCATCATAGCCTCATTGATCAGAACCCTGTCCAACCTTCTGAAAACCATGCCATTCCTCCTACCTCCTGACCAAGTAAAAGTTGATCCTTGAGAGTGAGGGTGGTGAAGATTACATTTAGCTATGCAGTCTTTGAAATCTTCCATATCATTTTGATTAGGCAATGTCTTGCCCATGTGTTCACTCCAATGAGCAATAATATTGAAATCCCCCCCCCCCCCCAACAATCCACTTGTTGTTGGTTTGGAGTGTTTGAAGCCTGTTCCAAAGACTCCTTCTCTCTCTACCACTGTGTTTACCATAGACTGTTGTGATCCTTATTTCATCTTTTGTCCCTGTATCATTAAAGTCACAGTTTACCAGCTGCTCTTCTTCACTTATATTTTGTAATTGGAGGGTTTCCTCATTCCAGAAAATCCAAATTTTGTTGTGAATAGAGGCTACAAATCTAGAGCACTACCCAATGTTGTGAATAGAGGCTACATAGTACCACATTCCAATACAAGCACTACCCAATGTTACCCAATGTTATTAATATAAGTAACACCAAGATTTTTATAGCTTTAGATTCTAATCAAGTTGTGAATTCAAACTATACGATTTCATATATCAAGTCCACCCATATATATTCCCTCACCAAGGTACAGGTTTCACAAAAACTCAGTCAATATGCTCAGAAAAAGTATTTCAAAACCAGGTTCAACTTATTCCTCCAAGGTAATGCATCAAATAGAGGCGGGTGAAATGTTAATCTTACCATAATCAGCTTCAAAAAAACAGCAGTGAAAACCACCCCACACGATGCCCAATGACAGAGTCAAACTTCCACTACAAAATCAGCCCAAACAGCAGCCCCAACACTGCCTTTTCAAGCCCGAATGCACAGCAAAAATAGCCACTACAGCAGCACGGGTTGACCTCCAAAACAAGTATCATTCAAACATCAAAATTGTGGAGGAGGAAATCTCCACAAGCAAGTAAAAGGCTCAGCAAAATACAGTTCCAAAAATACAGTTAAAATAGTCCAAAATAAATTTTGCAACTCCAGCAACCGTAAATTCAAAGAGTTTGTTTAATTAAAATTTGAATAGCAGCGTCAAGAGCACCTTCAAGAACGACCATAATCCACAAGAAATTTTGCAAAAACCAACAAGGAACATGGTTCAAAACATATGTCAAAATCTTGCTGTGTACAGTATCTTGTTTCCCAAATCTCCTCAAATCGCAGGTAATTCAAATGGAATTGAAATCCAAGTAAATACCTTGGATTAGGAAGCCATTTCGCTCAGAATCTTAGAAGGATGTTCTTCAATTTTGCTTCAGACAACAAGAATCCCATGGTTCGATCAAAGGGTTGGCCGGCCGCATCCTTGCTCTGTTGCTAATCGTCCTCGCCGTGGATGTCCTTCGGTCTGGTGGTGTCGCTGGCTGGCGCTATTGTCAGCCTTCTTGCCGTCGGGAGGCAGCTCGAAGAAGAAGAGAGGCTATTGTCAAATTATACCAAAATAGATTTAATCGAATACAATGAAATTCAAATCCAATAATATCAAATCAAATCTTCAAACAGTTCCAATCCAATATGAAAATTTATTCACTTGTATAGGTTGTGTCCTATTTGTCTACTCTAATCTTTAAATGCACTAGTATTTAACCCGTGCAACGCACGGGGTTTAGCAATTTTTTTGTCAATTCTAAATTTTTTATAGAAATCATCCTAAATAGAACTAAAACACAGAGAAAAGTACCAAAATAGGACTTTCATGTTTTTTTCCCGGAATAGGACTTTGCACTGTGATAATGTGACTTTGCATTGTGGTTATGTGGCAGTGTACATGTGCAAATTACTATACTTTTTTGGTAATGTATATGACCATGCTTAGTAATGTAAGTCCTAAGGTTTTATTCTTTTGGATTATAGTTCTTAGGATATGTTTGGTTAAGAGAATAATATTTTAGCAAAAAAAATCCAATAATTTGTTATGTTACGTTGCATACATGCAACGTAAATAACAAATTATTGAAATTTTTTGCAAAAATATTTTTCTCATAGAGGAAAAAATGACTATCAGTTGTTATAGATTAAAGTTCATTTTCCTACTCAATCTTCAAGTACTCTAATTCCTCGAGTTCATTTCCCCCACCCACCCTCACTAAATTTTCACCCGTGCGTTGCACGCGAAAAAAGTTTTCTTAAAAAATAAAAAATTAATGCTATATTAATAATGATTACTTGAAAAGCAGAAGATAAAAAGTGTCTTTATTGGTGGCTAAGAGTATACTTAGTGGCGAGTTCACGGGGAGTTCGTAGCTAAGATACAGATGTTTCACAAAGCAATTCCTTGAAAAATTGAAGCAACTCCCACATGTGCTCCAAATAAGTTCCACATCACCTTTTTTTAGGTGAAGCAACTTCATTAAAACCTGTCACTAAATATGCTCAAAAACGTAAATATGCACGGAGAAAAATTTCAAATAAAAATTAAAATATTTTTTTAAACATTATTTTTAGTAGAAAAAGAAAAATTGATAAGGGAACAAAAGGACATGATCATAAAGCAAATAGATTATCATAAAATTAGTAATAATTGGCTTTGTTGGATTAGTTTTAATAATGCATATGAAGATATTAACTGCCTGTTATACAAATGTGCTTGTGGAAAAAGCCTACATTGGAGTATATTTGACAGGCTTGACCATGAATTAAAAGCTACTGATTTTCAAGATATAAACGTCAAGCTAATAAGCACTCATGAGAGCAAAAAGAGAAATTCTTATTACAATAAACAATGTTTCAAAACATTTTATGCAAAGTACACCAAGTAGAAAATGAAAGTCAACATTGATACTCCAGACTCCAGTTGAACAAACAATGAGTTCACTGACTTCAATCCAATCCTTATATTAATCAGCTTCACAATCATAAATGTACATTGAGTTCATTTAATGCATAGAGATGCTACGTAGCAGTCCTTCCTCAGTCCCCCGTCCTCCAAAGAGATCAAACTTTTGATTCCTAAAAACAAAAAATGATCAAATGATTCAATTTTGAGGTCTTGACTAAAACACTACAATGAATATCTAGTTAATACCTACACGAACTTTAATTTTTTTTCTTTTTTAGCTTAGTAATCTAAGTTGTTCTCCTTTTGGTTTCTCTATGAATCCAATTATCCTCTTTCGTCATTCTTCATGAGGTGTTGGAAAAAGCATTTCATTAACAATACCATAAACAATAGGAAACAAATCTGCATGAAGATTCACATAACGAACCTGTTTTGGTGTTGGACTTACAGCTCACTTGGCTTTAGTTGATGTTGTTTGATCTGCACTGATTATATCAAATCAAATTCAAATCCAATAAGATTAGATCTAATTTAAAAAACAATTTACTTGTGTTGGTTGTGTCTTATTTTTTATAAAAACTTTAAATGCATCAGATCGGATCTAATTAAATCGAATTAGACCAAAACAGATCTAATCGGATCAAATCAAATTCAAATCCCATAAGATCATATCTAGTCTTCAAAAAAACAAATTTACTTGTCAAGGTTGTGTCTTATTTTCCAGATATAATCTTTAAATCCATGAGATCGAAATTTAGTTAATATTCTTAAAATTAAAATCTAATAAGATCAGATCTAATTTAAAAAAATAATTTACTTGTGTTGGTTGTGTCTTATTTTTGTGATATAAACTTTAAATGCATCATATCGGATCTAATTAGATCGAATCAGACCAAAACAGATCTAATCGGATCAAATCAAATTCAAATCCAATAAGATCAGATCTAGTCTTCAAAAAAATCAATTTACTTGTGAAGGTCATTTCTTATTTGCCAGATATAATCTTTAAATGCATGAGATATGAATTTAGTTAATATTACTTCATCTGTCCGGAAATATTCTTCCTATGTTGGCTTTGCACGCTTATTAAAGAATAGTAAAAATGCAAAATTTTCAAAAATGCACATACTATAAACTTTTAAATCGCTTTTTATTATTTAAAAAGTACTAAAAAAGTATATTTGTGATAAAATAAAAGGATATTATTGATATTTATCCTTAAAAAGTATACTAAAAAAGGAAATGGGAAGAATATTTCTGGACGGACCCAAAAGAAAAGTGGGAAGAATATTTTCGGACGGAGGGAGCATTAAAGTTTACCTCCAAATCTCTACAATTTTAATTTCCCTCTATCTAAATTAATTTTCCCTCCCCTAAATTTCATCCTCCCTCTTCCTAAATTTATTTTCCCTCTCCTAAATTTCATTCTCCCTTTTCCTAAATTCATTTTCCCTCCCCTAAATTTCATCCTCCCTCTTCCTAAATTTATTTTCCCTCCCCTAAATTTCATTCTCCCTTTTCCTAAATTCATTTTCCCTCCCCTAAATTTCATTCTCCCTCTTCCTAATTTCTTAATTCCCTCCTCTAAAAAACCCTATATCTCGTGGATTAAGGACCGAAGAAAAGAGTTCGCCACTTAGCCGTACCTTCATGCAATCATGCCTAAGCCAGAGCCGTCGATCCTCGTCGCTCCTATCTTCTTCGTCGCCATCGAGATACCTCGACACCGTGCAGTTTCTTCCGATCCCCATAGAGTACCACGATGCACTACGCCAAAAACAGTATCAGACGACTGTTGATTAACTACTGTTAATGGAAACACAGTATTTGGAAAAAAACAGACTATTGTAAGTTTTTCTTGGCAACAGAACAGTAGTCTAGGTTGTATGCTTTAAAACTATTTTTAAAGTTTCAAGAAACGGTAATCTATCATTAGTTGTCTGTGTTAGTTCAAAATACAATTTTTCTTACAACAGTTGTCAATAACAAGTTAAGAATACTCTATTTAAACAATAGTCTAGGCTTTTAGTCTACAACTGTTTTTAAACTTTTTAGAAACAGTTATGTGTTGCTTGTTGTCTGTTTCATATGGTATTTTGCCACTGTTGTTTATAATTGTAATAGAAGACTGTTTGGCAACAATAGTCTATGTATTATGGGTAGAACTGTTTTTGAAGCTGTGAGAAACTGTTGTCCATCATTAGTAGTCGGTTTCATCAAAAAATACAGTTTTTATTGCCACAGTTGTCAATAATTAGTTAAGACTACTACTTAGTAACTGAAGTCTGGTTTCTCGGTATATAATTGTTTTTAAACTTATAAGAAATAGTATTGTATTGTTAGTTGTATGTTTCATATGGTTTTTTTGCAGAATTGTTTATTATAAGAATAGAAGACCCCATTGTAACAGTAGTGTATTTATATAGCGTAGAACTGTTTTTAAAATTCATAGAAGCCGTAATTTATTACAAGTTGTATATAATAAGTTAAGAATACCATTTTTAAACAATAGTTAGACCATTAAGCCTATAACTATTTTTAGAGTTTGTAGAAACCGTAATGTATTACTAACACACCATAGCTCAAATAGACCCCAATAGTAGTTCAAACACCCCAAACATAATAGAGATTTCCACTCCAAACCATAGTACACACAGCCCCCAAAGGAGTCTGCTGTTCGAAAATGACAGCTAGGAAAACCAAAGTTTCCAGTCCTAATCAAGGCCAGGAACTTATTCAAGGCAAGTAGACCCGTAGCAATGGAGAAATGGACAGTGCTCGAGACCAAGAAAATTCAAGGAGAGAACACTCATTAATGGATTACAAATTTAGTTAAGGAGATGAAATGCACCCTAAATCATGACTAAAATGCACTAGAGAGTCGGAGAAAAAGAAAGCAAGAAACCCGGGAAATTGCAGTTTGAAGTTCGTCTGTGAACGAATTCTTACATATACTGGAAATCCAACTTCAGAATCTTTTTTAGCATCCCAAGTCGCCCAAGGATAAAATGTAAATTATTATCACCCCTACTCAGAACGGTACATCAATGTTATATGTTGAACCATAAAAATGGTTCCACACATGAAATGAATACAACAACAATACAACAATACCACAACTTGGCACGCAGGCCGTACAAAAAGAAAATCAAAACAGCAAATCTGTAGTTCCATGATTTCAAGTACCTATCCACATCAAATGGCAGGCCACAAAGCAACACAAACCTGTCCATGGAATCCACAAGGCAGCTTGCAAACTCTCAAAGAGTCCTAAAAATGCAGTAGGTCAGCCCATATACTGCACAGGCCACTTCAAGTTCAAGTTGCATTTCAGCGGAATCAAACCCAATAAGTCATAAATCAGCATCCAAACAACCCAAAAATCAGCACACTGCATTCACAGCCCAAAAAGAGGTACAAGCAGTGGTAAGGCTGCCCAAGCAGCCACTCAATTCCCCCTGCCATCATGCCATTGTCCAAGTTATGGCTAACCAAAACAATGTTCATTTCAGCACATAGGAGACCACCATGAACCAAAACAGCTGCTCTATCAAATGGTAGGCCACCACCAACCAAATCAGCCCATAACACATCCCACAAGTTTCCGTGCTCAAAGTTAAACTTCCCACTCAATTTTGGTTCAAAATCAGGTTTACCCAACCAAAACAGGAGTGCTAACCAGTTGTTTTTGTTGCAAAATCTGCACAAAGGCCTCCCCTAGCAAGGAGAAACCATGTAGGAGCCATATTGAGAACCTCCAAGCAGGTAACATCCGAACCCAGCTTACCACAAACCAGCTGTAAAAGCTTGGCATGAGGTTGGAGGTTCATAGGTCCATGCAAAAAATAATCTAGCAAAACATCCCCAAAACCATGCCATCACCATTCCCAATTCAACCCAACACAAGTAGCAAAAATCATAGCAGTACGAGGTTTACACACCATTCAAAACAGCAAAATAACAGCCCAAAACGAACCAAAACAGATGCAAAAACTAAGTCCAGTAATTCAGCTGCAATTTCGAGAATAGCCTAGTGGTACAACTCACAATTTAGCTTCATAGTAACATCACCCTCAACAAAAACATTGCACAAAACGTGGTCCAACACAGGAGCAAAGCAGACTCAAAATACCGAGTGGTGTAGAGTAACAAGGACCCAAATTTTTACAAAATTAC
>OOIL02001465.1:196558-209174 GCA_900332095.2 Cuscuta campestris | reverse complement strand
TTGTTTATGCTTATGCAATTGTCCTAAGCAAGTTTATGCAAAGCAACATAATATTTTGTGCGGTCAACCTTTAATAAAGGTAAGCCATATGTTCCAAATGAATAATGCACTAGTTTTTCCATTATAAGGCAATTTAGCCAGTGAAGTTAAATAAGTTACTTTTTTAGTGAAAAAATAGTTTATAAGCTGTAAACGACTACGAAAGAGGCTCTTATAGTTCTTCAATATTAAACGTGTTACTAAAACTCTTAGACTGATTATCTTTATGATTTTGTGGCAAATGTAGGTGGATGACATTGACTGTAGATCATCATCATTCACAGTGGATATGGCTGCAAGGATGACGAATTGCTGTAGTTTTAGTCTACAAGGATTGGCTCCTGGTAGACAATCTCACAAGTCACAACTGACCCTTCTTCAATGTCATTGAATTGTTCTAAAGAAACCAAAGAGAGTACCTGCTGATTTTATAGAGCAACCATATACTTTTTCTTGAGTATGATTCTTCAAATTAGCATAGGCTAGCTTGTTCGGTGTTTCTAGGATTTTAGAACTAGATCTTTGTTATCTTGTTTATATTTGTTTACATTATCGTCTTTCTCATTTATTTTTAATAAAATTTTCTTTAATAAATAAATAAATCAATGTATGTGTGTGTGTCTATATACTTTTTTTTCGTTTCAATGGAAGTATTTATTTTTTCATGTCCATATAATTGTTTGAAACAATGTTTATTTGATTGTTGTACATATATTGTCCGAAAGTATGAAAGTAAAGTTAGAGAGCGTATCCATTTTCATTGTAAAAAAGATTATCGTTACTCTGAACCTTTAAAATAGTTCTAGGCTTAAGAGCTAGACTACTATTTAAAACGAATATTCCTAACTTTTAAAATAGTTCTAGGCTTAATACGCACAAGTCTTTTAAAAATAGTTCTCTTTACTTATTATAGATAACCATGAAAAAAAACGGTGTGACACACACTACTAGTAATACATTACGATTTCTCAAAATTTTGAAAATAGTTCTAGGATTAATAGTCTAACTACTATTTAAAGAGGGTATTCTTAATTTATTATTTACAACTTGTAATAGATTACAGTTTTTATGAATTTTAAAAATAGTTCTACACTATATAAATATATTACTGTTACAAGTGAGTCTTCTTTTCTTATAATAAACAACTATATGAAAAACAAAACCATATGAAACATACAACTAACAATATAATACTATTTCTTATAAGTTTAAAAACAGTTATAAACTGAAAAACCAGACTACTATTTAGAAATAGTAGTTTTAACTAATTATCAACAACTGTGGCAACAAAAACTGTATTTTTAGGTGAAACAGACTACTAATAAAAGATTACCGTTTCTCACGACTTTAAAAACAGTTCTACCCTTAATTCATAGACAACTGTTACAAAAGAGTCTTTTATTTCCATTAGAAACAACGGTGGCAAAAAAATCATATGAAACAGGCAACTAGCAATAGATAACTACTGTTTCTAATATGAAACAGGCAACTAGCAATTGATAACTGTTGCAACAAAAACTGTATTTTGAACTGAAACAGACAACTAGTGATAGATTACCATTTCTCGAAATTTTTAAAACAGTTTTAAAGCATAGTAGCTAGACTATTGTTCTGTAGCCAAGAAAAATTCACAGTAGTCTGATTTTTTTAAACTACTGTGTTTCCATAAACAGTAGTTAATCAACAGTCGTCTGATACTGTTTTTGGCGTAGTGTAACTATGTTCACAAACATGCTAAAATAGTATTCTAATCCCCACACTTTAAAGTATTTGTCTCGTTTTGACTTTTTACAAATAATTATGATCAATAGTTGACATATAATTAAGTAAAAATTATATGATATATTAATTAGAAAAAATTATTCTGAAAAAATCATACAAAATGAATCTAATAAAAGTATTTTTATCAATATCTCTACTTAATATAACCTGAACAAGAACTCTAGAGGGAGGTAGTATTTGTAACTATCCCAAAAATTTTAATTTTTATCTTTCTCTTTTTTAAAAATGTATATTTAGTTTAAAATATTTTGTTCTACTCTAAAAAATATTAACCACTTACTTTAAGATATTCATATCATTTTTTACATTTTTAATCTCCATCAAGATAAAATAAGTATTTTTTATAGCACGAAGATAATAGGACACATTATTGAAACTATTAATCCCTCCATCCATAAATATCGCCAGGCAAGCTTCAAATAACTTTTGTTTTTGTATGTATTTTTATTGATTATCTGATAAAATAAAACAAATAAAACAAATCTGTCACCATTTATTTTATGTATTTTTCGAAAGAAAACAATAATTTAGGGACAAAGGTAGTAATTTTTTGGAAAGACAAAGGTAGTATAATGATTTCTTTAATAATATTAATAATGAGCATCATTTATCCATACGTAACATTGTTATTGTGCTAAAAACATTATTATTTTTTTAATTTTATTTAATATTATAATAGTAATTATCATTGAATTATATGTGACCTTAAAAATGTAATACTCCCACCGTTCCTTAAAACTCTTCCCCTTTCAATTTTTTCCAATTCTCTAAAACACTTCCATTTTCTATTAAAAAACTACTTTTACCTCTACTTTTTCATATCCTACCTATCACATCATACTTTTTCACTAATAACCAAATTATCACATCTTACTTTTACCCATCACATCAGGGGCAAAATTAGAAAGTCAACTAAAACTACATTTTTCTTACTTTGGCTAAAAGTCAAGGAACCTTTTAATTATAGATAGAATAATAACATTACTTTTCAAAATTTTTCTAAATAGATCTAGCATAATCTGAATAGAGAGGATATGATATGGTCTGATCTGATTTGAAGACGTGATCGAATTACGTCTGATTTGAGTGCATTTGATATATTATGATAGAATCTGATTTTACTAAAAATAAATAACGAATAAGAAAAAATAATTTGAACAAAACGAAACCTAAGAGAATGAAAAAATATGATGATAAACATTAAATAGAGTAATGACTCCTAATAAGTACTTCGTAATGAAGTGGGATAACAAAATCAGGTGGGAGAACCGATGTGAAGAATTAACAAGAAGAAAACTAGTAAGGGCGTTAATGCAATTTCTAGAATTTAAAATGAGGTGGAGTCTTTTATATAATACTAGTGTTAGAGCATCTCCAACCATTGAGTTTTGACTTGTTAAATGTAATTATTTGGCAATTCATTTCAATTTTTGTGCTCCAAGGGGCTTGCTATATTATAACACACTTGGTAAATTTTAACTTTGGCTCGTCATATAAAACAAGCCTTTCAAAATATAGCAAATCATGATATTGATTAAATATTTGATTTCTTTCTTATTTTCTCTCATTCTCCTTCTCAAATATTTAGTTACTTCAACTCTCTAATTTTTTTTACTTTTTGTAAAGTTCTTTTCTCTACTCGTTAATTGGTATTTATTAAATATTTAAAAAATGCTCTTTATATTTTATTATTTTCCCTAAAGTAAAATATTACTCCGTTTTGTTTTTTGAAAGTATTATTTTTAAATTACATAATTATTACTTAATTTTTATAATATAAATAATAATTGAATAATTATTATAAGGAAAGTATTATAATAGTGAAAAAATATAATATAATTGTTAGCTAAATTACAGCAAGGGAAGGTTGGAGATGACAATATAAAATGATTTGCTATACCACTATTCACATGTTAAAAAATAACTTTAGCAAGTCATGTTTAGCAAGTGTGAATGGAGATGCTCTTAACCCCGTGCTTCGCACAGGCTCGAAAATATGCTAAAATTTTAACATTCTACTTTTTATTTTCATTACTCATTTGATAAAATAATATAGTAATGTCATTTATATTTTTTTTAAACTTTTGATGCAGTTTTAAATATAAAAGGTTGAATTTTAAATTTTAAGCGTAATCAAACAAATTGAATTTAAAATAATTTGGTAAAATCTCGTAAATTGAGAAGTCAGTTTTAGGACAAAGGGTGTATAATAAAATAAATATAAAGTTTTAAAATATATATCATATACTCCGTCTCTCCCACAAAACCCTTCTCATTTCCTTTTTCATCTGTCCCAAAAAACCATTCCTTTTTCTGTTAAAAAGTCATATTTACCCCTATTATTTCTTAACCTACCTAGCTATCATATCACACTTTTTCTCTATTAATCAACCCATCTTATTATCCATTAGAGGAATTTACGTAAATAGCACTAAAACATAATGACTTTCCCTAATTAACACTACATATGTTTTTTCCCAATGTATCACTTTTGGTCATTATCCATTAGTCATTATTCAAGTAAATGTTTGTCACCACTGGTCATTATGGACATTATTATGTGTAATTTAGGAAGAAAACAATCTAAGTTCTATTTAGAGAAAATGACGTAAGTTTTAGTGCTATTTAGTGCAAATATTTCTATCCATTATATCAAAGGGTATTTTTGGAAAGTCAACACCAAAATACACTTCCCTTAAATCCTTTAAAAGTCAAAATGAGAAGTTTTTCAAAGGACGGAGGGAGTAGTTAATAAAAATGCTTATGTAATACTCCGTAGAGTCAATAGCATTCAAAAAAAGATGCATATGTGATAAATTAATGAAATTACTTTTTAGAAGTAATATAAATATAAATCATGGATTACAAAAAGTAACTTATTTATAATTTTTAAATTAATGAAATTTGAAGGCTATAAACCACCGAGAGTATGAAATAATACAAGTTTTAGAGAGAGAGAGTGTGTGCAAAGTGGGGTATATTGATTTCAAAATCGGATCCCTTACAATGAGCGGTGCCACCCCTTTTATAGGGGGTACAATAAGCTAAGTCAAAGCTCTCTGATCGTTTGCTTTTTAACCATCGAGTGGGGAGGATTATACCTGGTTCACTGGGGAGGATTATACCTGGTTCAACAATCGAGTGGGCGGCGTGGAGATTCGGAGCCGGATTGATCGTTTGCTTTTTAACCAGCCGTGGACGGATATGTTCTCTTGTTTGGTGCATCACTTGGATAGAGTTGGATCTGATCATGCTCCTCTGTTGGTGGAGTGTAAGTCTCATGAACGTCCTCCTGCACGGCCTTTCACTTTCCTTAATGTCTGGACAGAGCACGAGGATTTTCAGAAAGTGGTAGCCGACTCTTGGAGGGAGGACATTACTGGCAATCCCATGTTCGTATTTGGTGCTAAGCTCAAGCGTCTGGCACATAGCTTGAAGAGATGGAACCGAGACACCTTCAGTCACATCTTTGGTAGGCTTAAGGTGCTTGAGCAGGATGTTCGGGATATTGAGCTACAGCTGCAGACAGATTCATCAGATGAGACCTATATCGAGTTCAAGCGGCGTTCTACACTTTTGAAGCGCCAGTATCGTATCGAGGATGAGTTTTGGCGGCAGAAAGCCCATGCGAAATGGGTGACGGACGGGGAGAGGAACTCGGGGTACTTTCACTCTGTAGTGAAGGATCGCCAGCGGAAGCTCTACATTCACCGCATACAGGATGACCGTGGGCAGTGGGTCACGGAGAGAGCTGCGATTGGGATGCAGGCGATTACCTTTTTTCAGGCCATGTTCACTGCAGATCCTAGTGTTACATCTTCGGCCTTAGACATGATTCCACGGCTGGTCACTGATGAGGATAATGACCGGCTATGCGCTGTTCCGGAGATGGAGGAGGTCAAGACTGCGGTCTTTGCTATGGACTCTAGGAGTGCAGCGGGTCCCGATGGCTATACTGGGGCCTTTTATAAGGCCGCTTGGACGATCATTTGCACGGACTTATTGGCGATGGTACAGGCTTTTTTCTTAGGCCACGATCTGACTCGCCCTCTCACGCATACTTCTATTGTTCTATTGCCCAAGAAGCCCAATCCTGTGACCTTTGCGGACTTTAGACCCATCAGTTTGTGTAATTACTGCAAGAAGATCATCACGAAGATTATGGTTGTTCGCTTGGCTTCCGTGCTCCCCCGGCTGCTTTCCTCGCATCAGAGTGGGTTTGTGGCGGGGCACTCTATCACTGATAATATTCTTTTGGCTCAGGAGATGTGTCACGGGATGCGGGTGGATAATGATGATGTCATTCTGAAGCTGGACATGATGAAGGCCTATGACCGGGTCTCCTGGTATTTCTTGATGTCAGTACTGCGCCGATTTGGATTTTCGGAGACTTGGATCGATCTGGTCTATCGGGCCATCTCGAATATTTGGTACTCAGTCATTATTAATGGGATTCGAGAGGGCTTTTTCCATTCGATGAGGGGCTTGCAGCAGGGGGATCCACTCTCTCCGTCCTTGTTCATCCTATCAGCGGAGGTCCTTTCTCGTTCTTTGGCTCGGCTGTATGCAGATCCTATAGTTGCTCGTTTTACACAGCCCCGTGATGCACCACATATCCATCATCTTGCCTACGCCGACGACATTGTCATCTTCACTTCGGCGAGGGGGGGACACTTTAGAGAGAGTTTGTGCAGTTTTACGTTCCTATGAGCAGATTTCAGGCCAGGCTGTCAGCCTACCTAAGAGTGCCTTCTTTATGCACCCTAAGGCGTTGGCACCCGTGTTGGAGCGTGTTCGAGATACCCTCGGGTGTTCATTGGATGTGCTTCCATTCACTTATCTTGGCTGTCCTATTTATCATGGTCGGAAGCGCATTCATTACTTTGAGCCTGTTCTGAAAAAGATGCGGAACAAATGTTGTGCGGGGATGGGGTGCTATCTTTCTCCGGGGGGAAGGCTATTATGATTAAGAGTGTTCTGCAGGCGATCCCGACACATTTGCTCGCTGCACACTTTCCTCCCAAGACAGTGATTCGAGAGATGGAGTCTATCATGGCACGATTTTTTTGGTCTGGCTTGGGAGGGACTCGACGCTACCATTGGGGATCTTGGAAGACTCTGGCACGACCAACAAGGGAAGGTGGGGTCGGCTTCCTTGATTTTATGACTCTGGCTAAGTCTTGTTCGGCCAAGCTCTGGTGGAACTTTAGGACACAGGACACTAGCTATTTGGACGACATTCATGAGGGCTAAGTACTGTAGCCGCGTCCATCCTGTGTCCAAGCAGCGTGGTGCTGATGATTCACACACATGGAAGCGCATGCTAGATGTTCGCGCCGTGGTTGAGCCTGTGATTCGATGGCGTGTACTATCTGGCACGTCTAACTTCTGGTGGGATACATGGTCTGGATTGGGTGCCTTGCATCGCCAGGTCGATGGCTGCAGTGGGTACTGGACTGATGGAGTGGGTGATATGTATTGCTCTGATTCTATGATTGACCATGATGCTCTACCCCCTGATTTATTACGGCAGTTGCGCCTTGAGCTGCCATCTCTAGTTTCTGACCATGTGGATATCCCGGTCTGGACCCCGTCTACGGATGGGAAGTTTACTCTTGCTTCTGCTAAGGAGCTTCTTAGACCGAGGAGGCATGATGAGGTGGAGGACATTATGCTTAAGTGGTGTTGGCAGAAACACTTACCCTATAAGATGTCCTTTCTAGCATGGCGCGTTTTGGAGAGGCGCCTTCCCACTGATGATGTCCTGGCGAGATTTGGCTTTGCTTTGCCTTCTCGGTGCTTATGTTGTTCGCCGCCAGGACGGGAGACCATTACACACATTTTCTATCATGGGAGCATGGCGCGGCGTGTTTGGACTTATTTCACACAGTCTGCCCGTATCCGGGGCACACATCACAGTTTGAGGTCTGTCTTGAGTATATACTATGCTGCGTGCAAGTATGGGGATGCTTGCCCCAACTTTGCACGCATTATTTTTCGGGTGGCTACGGCGGTGTCGGAGTGCATCTATCGTCGCTGGCCTAGCGGGGGTCTCTTGCCTTCCCGATGGTCGGTGATCATGGAGCACGTTCGACGAGGCTTTGGATGCAGGAGGGTGGTGCCGATTGGGTGGGTCCCACCGCCGGGTGGCACCATTAAGGTGAATGTGGCGAGGGCCCCGCTACGTGGGGCATTTGCAGCGATCGTGCGTGACTCGACAGGTAAGTTTCTTTATGCTCTTTCTTCTATTGCATTCAGGTGGGAACCAGTGGAGCGTGGAGGGATGGACGTGCTTCTTCGGTGTATTCAGTGGTGTATATCCCAGTCCTTCTTGCGTATCCACGTGGAGTCCCATCATTCAGAGCTAGCTTGTTTCTTTAGAGAAGGNCATTTGCAGCGATCGTGCGTGACTCGACAGGTAAGTTTCTTTATGCTCTTTCTTCTATTGCATTCAGGTGGGAACCAGTGGAGCGTGGAGGGATGGACGTGCTTCTTCGGTGTATTCAGTGGTGTATATCCCAGTCCTTCTTGCGTATCCACGTGGAGTCCCATCATTCAGAGCTAGCTTGTTTCTTTAGAGAAGGTACCCCGTGGTACCTTCATGATGTTTATGCTAGATTGCGTTTCCTCTGTTCTATCGCGACGGTCCAGTGGTTTCATTGTGACGTGCGGGCGAATGCCCCGACGACTGAGTTAGCATTGTGGGCCGTGGATAGTACAGAGGGGACGCGGGAGTTTACTAATCTGCAGGATCTTGACATTCGGGTACGATCTCTCCTTCCTATGGACGATCTGCCCTTCTTTCGCATGGATGAGGATGGGGGTAACCCCTAGTTGCACTGATTTGGGTGCCTTAACGACCGCGTCTGCGGTTAAGAGGCGCACGTATGTACCCGCGGTTAAAGGGTGCCCGTTGATCCCCGCGGTTTGGGGCCACATGTTGTACCGACGGTGAACGGTGCCTTTGCGAGATGACGGGCGTAGTTTCGTAGAGTTTCTTTCGCCCCCGTCGACTCCTGCGGCTCCTGGGGTACGTCGGCGCTTGCGTCTAGGTTTTTAGCGCCCGTAGTTGCCAGCGGTATTTGGCATCCTAGCCCGGGCAGAGGTGGCTGTCCGGTAAAGGCTTTTTCCATCTTGCACTTCATCTGAGTGCCTTAACGACCGCGCCTGCGGTCAAAAGGCGCACGTATGCGTCCGCGGTAAAAGATGCCCGTCAGTGCTTGCGGATTGTGGATTTGACCACCCGTGGCGCACACGGAAAGTGCGTATGCGTGGTACCGTCATCAAATCGGTGCCCTCGTTGGGAGGCTGGGTGGGGCCCGATGAGGTTTCTTCCGCTTGCATCAATGCTTGCGCGTGAGGTTAGAGCACCCGCTATCTGTCGGCGGTAATGGGCTAAGGGTTGGCCACTGACCTATAGTGGTACCTCTTCCTTCCTTCTCCATTTCTCTTGAGATTTCCTCTCTTGGATTCTCTTCATTTTTCATCTTCATCATTGTGGATTTTGGACTTTCTTGAGACTGCTTCACTGGTTATTTTCTTGGATTTTGGACTTTCTTGGATTTCTACACGGCTGGACTACTTGGATTTGGTTGGATTGAAACTTCTAGTTGGGCCGTGGCATTGGCGGATGGGCTGCTCACCTTGGCGGATGGGACCGATGCTCTTGGCTGGTCACTGATGGTTGGACGGCCAGGTGATGGGCTTGGGCTGATTTGGACGGGCGCTGGGCACGGGTTGGATGGCTTGGATTGGGCCGGCGGCTTACTTGGGCTGGCTTGGAGATTGGACTGTCATGGTTTGGGCCTCCTCAGGTCGGGCTTCAGATGCGGATTTGGGCTAGCACACATGCCTTCCTTCATGGTTTGGGCTTTTCGAGTTTTGGGCTCTACCTTGCTCACTTGGATTACTTTTACACATATTATTTTATTCATTCTTTAGTTGAGCTTTTCTAGATTTTAGACTGGACTTATGTCGATTGCAGTTCTTGGCTTAGAACATTTTTTCTTGATCGGATTATCTGACCTTAGGCCTTACCCTTGCGGGGGTTGAGGCTCCGGGAATGATTTTATTCTTAGATCTAAGTGGAATGTTTTGAGCCGGCTTTGTAATTGCACTTAAGTCTATGTTCAATATCCGATATGCGCTTCACATTATAGTTCTTTGGTTGTTGCTTACTTTTTATACAAGTTAGGAGCCTGTTCCCGCTTGTTCAGACGTTTGTATTCTTTAATTATTTAATAAAATGCATTTAAAAAAAAAAGCTCTCTGATCAATGCCCGTCGTCTAGCGGACGTCACATGTCCTTGCGTCTTGTCCCTTTCATCCTATCGTTTTCATCAAGTCTCCGTTGAACGTCGCTTTCCGCATGTCATTGTTGCAGGGCTCGGGCTCGGCTTGGTTGGCCGAGCCAAATAGGAAGGACGAGCGGAGCGCAGAGCCGGGTAGGAAGGACGAGCGGAGCGCAGAGCCGGGTAGGAAGGACGAGCGGAGCGCAGAGCCGGGTAGGAAGGCGGGTGGAGCGCAGAGCCGGGCAGGAAGGCGAGCGGAGCTCTGGGCCAGGCAGGAACGTCCAAGCCCGATACTTGGGAAATTTTTGTTGATGGCAGTTCTAGGCTGGCGTGGGGTTATTCCCCAACAGAAGCCCCCACTCTCCGGGTTCCATGGCATTTAGCAGTGGAACGCGTGAGAGTAGAAAACACTGTGGTCGGTCAGCTCGTGGGCCCACGCGTAGCTTGGCGGACATGTGGTGACGCTTGGAGTTCCCCGCGAACGGTTGTGGCGCTTCGCTTTGGTGAAGAATTCTGGTTTAACTCAAAATTCCCGTAGTAGTAAAGGGAACAGACTAGATCTTTAAAAGATCAGTTTATCCCGTGTCGTCTCAAGGATCGGCCCAAGGGAAAGTTTAGTAAGACTAGCTAGACAAGTTTTACTCGTTGAATTGAAAAGTTTTCAATAAGTCGAATAAGGAAAGAGGATTGAATTTTATCTTTCAGAAATAAAAAGCAGGGATGTAATTATTGGTGAGGTGATGATTCTTTTTAGAGTAAAACACCGGTTACTTTTACTTTAATTTTTTTACTAGTAAGTAAATATCTTTTCAAATATTTACTTAACAATCAATCCAATGTCTAAAGATCAATTATCAAATTACTGGACTTGACTTAATTAAATCCCAGATTTCTCAAGAAATATAATTTTCAAGAATAGATTTGTCTTCTCTCGATTTACAAATCTCACGTATAAATTGTCAGTAATAAAAACTAGTAATTTGCCTTGACAATAATATAATTTAACTCAATGATTTTCTCAGAAAATTACCATTACCATTCCAATAATCACATCCCTAATTAACTTAGCTACTCAGAATAAAAACCTTCAACACACATGCATCATAAGAAGACATTGTTTTCAAATAAAAGTAGAGAGTTGACAAACTTACTTCAACAAATCTGGAGAACTGGAGGTTCGGGCTACAATTTGCTCCGTGAAAACTCCAAGAAATAAATAAGCTGGAGGTCACATATGAAGGTACGGACCAAGTTCGGGAGGCCAAAATTGACTTCCTAACGCAGGAGTATGAGATGTTCAGAATGAAGGAAGGCGAAAAGATCGATGACATGTTCGATCGGTTCTCAAAAATCATCAACGACCTTCACGCTCTCAAGAAGACGTACGCCAACAAAGACCTCGTGAGGAAAATCCTACGGAGTCTCACAGCCGAATGGAGATCAAAGGCTGACGCAATCTATGAATCCATCGGAGTCTCCAACGTCACCATCGACGGGCTAAGAGGTAACCTCAAAACTTATGAATCCACTATTCTAACCCCGTCTTTGGATGAACAAAAGAAGAAGGGAATAGCGCTGAAAGCAACCAAGGAGTCCGTGGAAGATGACTCAAGCGATGATGACAACGAGTTCGGACTCGTTATCAAGAAGTTCCACAAATTCATGAAGAAAGAATTTGAAAGAAAAGGAAGAAAGCACGACGGGCCTCTGAAGTGCTATGGTTGTGGTGAGATAGGCCACATCAAGCCGAGGTGTCCAAAAAGCAAAGGCGGCAAGGACAAACCTGGCTTCAAAAAGCAACGCGCCTACATCTCTTGGGGAGGCGACGCCGGGGATGAGTCAACGGATCAGGAAGAGGAGGAAGCCGCCAACCTCTGCCTCATGGCGCACGAAGATCAAACTGACGACGTTCAAGAGGTATGTACCATTTCTTCCGACTCTTATACTTTTGAAGAAATAATGCAAGAAGCACTTCATGAGCTTTATGATGAATTTGTTAGCGCTTCTAAAACCAATAAATCTTTAAAGAAACGTCTTTCAACTCTTGAAAATGATTTTGACAAATTGGAAAAAGATAATGAAAGGTTGAAACAAGAAAATAAATTTTATGGTAAGAGAAGTGCTGACAAACCAGAAAGTTCTTCAAGTGAATGTGAATCTTGCAAGACTTTAAAAGAAAACGTTGCAAAACTTGAGAGTACGGTTAAGAAGTTTAATACACCACACAAAGATCTTAATTTACTTCTAGACACCATGCACTTTTCTAAGGAAGGAATAGGTTTTGATAAAAATGAATCTAAGGATAAAAACGTTGAGCAAACATCTAGAAAACCTCCTAAGGCTCAACATAAGAAAGTTAAAAATCAGGATAATAGAAAATCTAGTCAACCTAGGGACACTAGACAACCTAGACAAAAACCTAGGAATGAAAATGTGCATGATAGACAACCTAGGAAAAGTTATCAAAATAATTCTGTGCATAAAAATAATTTTTCAAATAGACA
>OOIL02001465.1:174907-189632 GCA_900332095.2 Cuscuta campestris | reverse complement strand
CCAATCTTTACACCTTGGCTCTTTAGGCTAAAATCCTTCATTACATTTCTTAAATCATAAAAAAAGTTTTTCAAACATGTTTAAGTCATTAAAAACACTTGGTGTTCGCCCAAACCAAAAACCAAGCCATCCGGCGTTCGGGTTTCAGAAACCGGCGTTCGGCTCTCGGTTATCGGCTATGGTTTTTGGCGTCCGAACCAACCAAGTGGTTTTCAACTTTTTATGATTGGTTTTCACTCTTTGGCATGTTTAAACGGTTCTCCAACAAAAACACCTTGAAAATCATCTTTCGTTTTTGGTCGTTTGACAAAAATCATTCAAAAACGGCATTAACTTGGCTAGCCGTGTTTTTCACTCAAATGACGTGGGTTTTAAAGTGTCTTACTTGATTTCTTAGCCAAATGCATCAAATAAGTATTTTGAACACTTGGTTTTTATTTTGGAGAACTTTGAATTTTTCGGTCGGTTTTCGCATCGGTTGGCTAGGGCGTGGTTAAGGCAAAAACCATGGGTTCCTGACTAAACCACCTACCCAGCGATGGGAAGATCTTCCCATCGATGGGTAAGCGGCCCCTCAGCCAAACCAGTTTCCAGAACCATGCCAAACAGTGATGGGGAGTTCTACCCATCGCTGTTAAAGCCCTGGTGCAAAATTATCACAAGGCAGAACAACCTTGCCCAGCGATGGGAGACCTATCCCATCGATGGGAATCCAGCGATGGTAAGGGTAAACCATCGATGGGAAGCCATGACCGTTGCAGGTCATTTAAGGTTGATTCTTTCCTTGGTTGGAAGTCAACCTCCCAACCAGCGATGAGAAGCTTGTACCCATCGATGGGTAGGTGACCGTTGACTTCAAATCTGAAGGGAAATTGGCTTACCAGCGATGGGTAAGTCCTAAACATCGATGGGAAGCCAATATTCTACAGATCCCAAATCTTTTCAATCCCACAAATCAAGCTAATCACCCCTTTAATGCATTGGTCCGTTGGAGCCTTCTTTGGCACTATAAAAAGGGGTGTTTGGGTCTTCTTTTCTCACCAATTCACTTCACAACATCTATACTTTCATTGCATTCAAATATCATCATTTTCCATAACTTTCTAGAGCCATTTGTGTGTGAAGGTTGAGTTGTTCTTGAGCGTACTTAGTTTACTTATAATCTACTCTATAAGAGAGTCTCGTTCTTGAGTGTACTTGTGTTCTTAGACACGTTGAGAGATAGTATCTCTCTCGGTTGATTCAAAGGAAGGTCTGTTTCCTTTGAAGGATTCATTGAGGTTCGTGTGACTCGAACTCTCAAGTTGTAACGGTTTGTTAAGCACCCGTAAGCTTAACGAGTTAGTAGTGTAGCTCGAGAGAGTCTCTCGGGAGGCTGGATTAGCCACAAGTTGTGGTGAACCAGGGTAAAATTCGGTGTGCCTCTTACTCTTCTCTTTACTTCTCTTTTAATTTTTTAATTCCTGCGATTTCTTCGATCAAACGCTATTCACCCCCCCCCCTCTAGCGTTGGTCTGTTATTCTAACACATTCCAGCAACTTTTTCCAGATCATATGGATGATTTGGGTTTCGTTTTTTGATTCGTTGTCATAAGTTCTTCTGTTTCTCTCCTTCCAGATTTCGTGCGCTATGATACCTGGAATCACCTTGCGTTCTGCTTGACTTTGCTGGTCAACACTATTGCTCCTCCACCAGAGCGACAGGTAAGAGCAAATTCCATGTGTTGTAGTTGTCGTGACCTTGAAACTAGATTCAAAGTGTGCCCAGATATTTTTACTGAATCTGCAATCCTTGAGTGTGTGGTTCGCATTGTCTTCAATTTTCCTGCAAAAAAGACACATAGAAGGAAGGTTTTGCCCAAACCGGGTGAGTTGTTTAGGGAAAGGGAGGATGTTGTAGTAGATTTTCCAAAGGAAGATAGAAATAGATGGGATCTGTTTTTTATGCCACACAGATTTTAGGAATGTTTCTGTGGGGGATTTCTCTCTCAGAGCTTCATAGGCTTTCCTGATAATAAAACCAGAGTGGGTGTCCTAGAAGGGGTTATTCTCATAGGAATCAACGATGGTTTTTGCTGAAAGGAGTCTCTTCCAATTAGGAGAATCAGTAGGTTTGCAAGTTGTCTCCAGACCTACTGGGTATCTGTTGTGCATAAACCTGGCCCAGAGGGAGTTATTGAGAGTATAGCTCCACAACATCTTAAGACCATATGCTTCCTGTAAGGTTTCAAGGTTAGTGAAACCCAGACCTCCTTCCTCTTTTGGGCAGCAAAGGGCAGCCCACTTCTTCCAGTGATAATGATTTTTCCCTTCTTTGTTGCCCCATAGAAAATTGCTCATCTTAGTGTGAAGGCAGTTGATAACACTCTTGGTGAGTTTAGAAGAGCCAAGGAGATGTAGAGGGATAGAACTAAGAACATGCTTAATTAGAACCATTCTCCCTCCTTACTTAATTAGAATGTCATGCTTATATATATATATATATATATATATATATATATATATATATATAGGATTGGATGGCGTTTAGGGATTTTAGAGAGAGAGAGGATGGCGGCGGTTCTCTCCGGCAACGGGTAAGGGATATACGCCGACCCAGATACTATGGCGAGCCACTTCAATTTCGTACAGCGAGGATCTGGAAGAAACCTGAGAGACGAAGATATTGGAGGCGCTCGAACTCGGGTCCAAATATCAGCGCAGATGGTCAGGTTACTCTATCAATTGAGAGTAAAGACTTTGAAATTTCACCTGAAGGGCAGTGTATCAAAATTTCAGAATCTAAATCAGGTAAAACTCGATTCTTAACAATCTCTTGGGCTATTGCACACTGGTTGGTCGATATTTTTACCAGGCGTGATTTCTCAAATGAAAATTGGGAAATATCTAGATATGATGGAGATTTCTCTGTCAAAGTCTCTTGGGATTCAAATCGGTTTGGACAGTTTGCACGTATAGAGTCAAAAACAGGGTCTTTGCCTAACCAGATTATCATTCCTGCTGGTTTATATTTAGAGGGGCTTAAACTTTTCAGTAAGGGTCTATCTGAATTATTGAGGAACTCAAAGGAATTAAATAATCACCTGCCAAAGCCACTGCCAATTCAAGAAGGTCTTGGGCTGGTTAAAATTTGCAAGGATGAGGGGTGGAGATGCTATAATGGAGTTCCTTCTGCTACTATATGTGATGAAGAACAGATTAATACTGAAAGTAGGGTAATTGTTAACCTCACTATGGAGGAAGAGATGGAAAGTTTGCAAGGGCACACTCCATTGGTAGAGGTTCCTTTAGACCAGGGATGTCTGGATATTTTTCATCAAGTTATCAAAGATAACATCACTACAAGAAAAAGGACTTTTAGTTACGGATCAATAATGACGGGTTGATAATACTCTCATTAAATGTGTTATTTGTATATTTTTAATGAGGGGAAAAAACCCTAGTTAAAAGGTGTTACTTTTAGTGACCAATTTTTTTTTTTTTTCTTGTTTTAAAGTTAATACTCTCATTATATATTTCTAAATTGGCCAAACTAAAATATATTAAAAAATGAAATTGTTTATAAATAGTTATAATTCCTTAAAAAATACAGCGGCAATCACAATTGGGATTGCCGCCTAACTTCCCTTCTCCATTTTCGCCTAAAAAATACAGCGGCAATCCAATTTGGTGAAATTTTTTCCTCAGATTCACAATCTCGTGCAAATTCCTGCCGCTGCCGCCTGCGTACAAGCTCTCCCTCAGCCACTCCTTTAGACGACCAGCAGTATTCGACCAGAGACCTCTCCCTGCTGTTTCTAGGGATTCGACGAGGAACAAGAGCTCCGTCCGCCACTCGTTTCCGTGTCTTTCGCTTACTCAATTCCAGGTAATTTTCTTTCCCAAATCAGGTTATAATGTTTAAGTTTTTACCCAGTATGATATGATTTTGGTTAATTTCCTCATGAGGGTTTGAGCATCTAATCGCTTTTCTGATTCAATGATCCATAATATTTGACTTTGCTTTTGTTTGAATCCATTCTGTTTATAAAGTTTGGTGCAATTTGTTCATCAATTGGGTTTGAAGTTTGATTCTGTGGCAGCATTTGTGGCCATTCCTGAATGTTTTTTTGTATTTGTTTGAGCAACCTAAATACTTCGTATTTATGAAATTACTAGCTTCTGTACTGACTTAATTCTGGTTTTAAGGTGGCGTAATACTGGCCAAGTACTTTGTGTTTGGTTTTCAACATCTGGTTTTGAGGTGGATGTTTTTTATTTTGGTTTTGGAAGCTAGGTTTTAGAGGGGATTGCTTATTTTTGCTTCTAGGTTATTTAGGCAGCTAGGTTATCAACATTTGTTTATCTTGGAGATGCTTATAGTCCTGGAGATGCTTATTTTGGCAGCTAGGTTTTGGTGTTTGGTTTTCAACATCTGCTTATTTTGGCAGCTAGGTTTTCAACATATTGTGTTTGTTTTGAGCAGCTTGCTTTTGGGGGGATGCTCTTTGGTTTTCGGGTACTGGTTTTAGGCTTTCAATTTTAGGCTTTTGGGTTTTAGAAGCTGGCTTTTGGGTGGGCTGGTTTATGGTTTTAGTTCGAAAACTTAAACGAAGAGCTGGTTTTTAGGCTTGGTGTGCTTGTGTATATGTTTTGGGACTTCTGTCACTTATTCTAACTGCGATGAGTTGGAGATGTTATAGGAGGGGTACAAATGGGAATTCTGTCACTTATAAGTACTGCCGTCCCTCCCGCTGGAAATCTATGGTGGACCGGCGTGTTCCCTCTAGATAGCGTGAAATCTGCGTATTTGATGAATCAATGAAGGCATCATAATACACATTGTAATTACTAATGCTCTATTGCTCTGTTTGGATTGATTGGGATTAACCAACCTCAAAATGGTAATTTATCAAATTAGGCATTTACCCCCAATAAGCCGGATTGCGATCTTCCAAATTCTCCCTAGCACAAAAAACCCATAATGATCATTTTGTTTTTGAGTAATTTAACTCAATTATAACTGAAGAAATTAAGAAACTTAAGTTACAAATAGAATCAGGTTCCACAACTATATCATCTTTGCTTTGCATTAAGTTTTCCATATGCAGTGACCTTGCAAATAAACATCATTATGGTGTTGTGGAACAATTCATTGGCCATGGTGTGGGACGGTTTTTTCATAGTGATCCAGTTATTCTACATTACTGTAACTTTTCTACTCCCTCCGCCCCGCTGGGAAATTCCATCTTTGTCTTTTCTATTCTGTTTTGAAGATTCTTGTAGGTTGGTACTATGCAGGTGGGCATTGATGTTAGTTGGGCTTCATAATTCAAATCAGGTGATGAATTCTGATGATCAAGGTGCCATTTTACTATCACATGAAGCGTATCCATGTATGAATAATTGGTGATTTCTTTGACTTATGCTTCTTGTCACTAGTGAAGTGGATGCTTCCTATCTTTTCTACACTGTTCCTAGTTGCTAAGAAATTTTTTTATACAACAAACTTTGTTGGTAAAACAGTTTATTGCTTATGTCTTTCTCATGAATTAACAGGTGATTACTTTGTTGAAAATGCTTTATAATGCTCTAAAAAGGTGCCCAACCAAATTGACAAGTTTATAATCGACCTTTTTATACTCAGTCAAAAATTCTATTTCAATGATAACATATAGAGACTGGTAATTGAACTCTCGTATTCTTTGTTATTACTTAATTGAATACTATGTAGATGAAATACTTTTTTTGTAGATGCTTCACATTGTCCCATAGTACAAAGAGCGTGCCCTTCATCAAATGTCTTTAGGTTCTAAGGTTCTATAATGCTTATAATTCTCACAAGGATTATCAACTATAACATGTCTAAACTTCAGGTATGATATAAAGAAGCCATTTTATTATTTCATTGGTACTGTTTCTGCAAAAAAGGTCTTATATCATGGTAACTGATACATACTAAATTCCCGTTATACGTGTTGTATGTATGACTAGTCTGGCCTTCCACTGATATAGATTATTTCCACTATTGCAGGGTAGAGGCAGAATTATTACGGAATTTATTAGCAAAGTATTGTCCCCTTCTGCCTCCCCCTCGATCTACCATTGCAGCAGCATTTAGTCCAGACGGGAAAACCCTTGCATCAACTTAGTAAGTTCCCACCTTTCACCCCATATTGTAAGAATGGTATGTGTGTATATTTATATTATGCTTGTCTTGGTTTAAAATATAGTCAACCTTTCAATTTGCAATTATGGGTTCTTGTTTCTCATGGCCTCTTTCAAAACCTTTTGACTCACTACCATAAACATTAGGGCAGTGGTGACTTACACAATTTGGACTCACACATTTTTACATATTGACCTTAGATTTTTGGTTATATATGATGCCAGTGGTGATCATACAGTGAAGATAATAGAATGCGAAGCTTGTAAACCTGTATAGCAAAGAAACACTTCCACAAAATATCATCCAAGTCTTCATGAACTTGTTGGCACACAGCATCGTGTATCCATCTTCAAAAAACTGTTTTGCCTATTTGTTGTCTGCAATCTACTCCAAATAATGATCATCGAATAGAACACAGATTACCCCTATAGTTTTACACATCATGGCTACCGCTTCATTTATTTGCTTGTCTGAATCGGGTGGTTACTTTGTTGGCACACACAGCATCGTGTAGATCTTTTTTAAATCAGGTGGTTACTTTGTTGAAAATGCTTTCTAATGCTCTAGAAAAGTTCCCATCACTTGGCATTTCAGCTGGTGATGAGGTGTGTGTAGCTAGGTATATTCTTGAGGTAAATAATTACATCTTTTTTCACTATTTTAACTTGTGGCATCCATGGTGTGACTGTAACATAACTCTTACTCCGAGGATTGCATCCTTTGATTATTCTTGTTTGTTTTTTTCACCTTCGTGGTCAGGGCGATTGGAATGGTGTCGGTGCTCACACAAACTACATGTAAAGAATGCTTAAGTTATGATGTATTTTTTTTGCGTGCACGAACGTGCATTTGCTGTGAAATGTTTGTCCGTTACACAAAGTTTGTGATTTTAAAGTGTGTTTTTGTTTGTGATTTTAAGTGTGTTTGCTGTGCTAAAACCACATATCACAAAGTAATTTTTAGGTGAACCACAAAATTTTCAGGCATTAAATTTTCAGTATATGTCCTGGCACACCAATCACCAGCAAGGTGCACATTAAAGATCTCAAAGGGGAAAAACGATAGAAAGAAATTAAAGAACGAAAGAAAGAAGTAAGCTTAAATACTGACGCTTTTCAGGCCATACTGGCTAAAGGAAAAGCCAACAGATTATGATAAAAGCGGCAGTTTTGGCTCAATGAATGGAATGGAGGTCAGGTTTGGAGTTGGTCAGAGATGGGTGGTTCGTGATAAGAGGTACTCACTATGATATATCCTTCACCCAGCCTGAATCTTAACTTGTGAACCTATCAAGTAGTTTATTAGTTTATGATATGGTTAGTTTTTTTTCTATTCTTCCAGCTAGCCTCAAAACGGACACAGAAGCTAAGGATGCTTGGCCTCCATGGTAAGAGGGAGAAATTTGCATTGAAGTTTTGTAATGAAGTGTGCTATTTCTCTAAGTCTTGCAATGAAATCTGCAAAAGAATCATATGACTACTTTAAGGATACATGCAGCATCCACAGCCGCAGCAGCAACCCATTCTGTTCTCTCCCACCAGAGAATGTTGCTCTTCAAACTGGAGATCATAAAAAGTCCTGATGAATAATACTCATTGCAGGCAGTGGTTGGTGCAGCATGCCCTGGAACTTAGCATTTGGAGTGAATTTTTTAATTTCATATATGCTGTTGGACTAGGTTGAGATCCTGAGCTTATATATATAGGTGTCAGTAGAGTTATGATGTTTTAGTCTTTTTGTACCAACATATTTGGAGTATATATATTAAAGCATAATTTTTTTTTTTGATTTTGCTTCTTGAATTTTGATGTGGGCATTACTCAGCATGCTCTTGTATTTATCTTTTCTTATATTAATAAAATATTATTTAAATATATATTCTCTCTTTATATATATATATATATATATATATATATATATATATATAACATTATGTATTAATGAAGGTAAAAATACTCTCATTAAATAATTTTAATGAGAGGACTTGTAACCCGTCATTATATGTAATTAGCTACGGAGGCTATAATGACGGTCGATGAGAGTAATTTTCCTCTCATTAAAATGTTTTAATGACGGTTTTTTGTGTTTTAACTACGGATTGTACTCACACTATAGAGCATTTTTCTTGTAGTGCATGAACCTCTTTAGGAAATCAATTGCTAGAAAAAAGTTTTTGGATGCTCTCAATAAAGGACAGATCCTCAACTACTCAGAGGAAGTCGTTAGGGTTACTAGAGAAGTAATCAAAAGCTTTGAGTATATTGATGCAGCAACAATGGAAGGTGCAAGGTATCCGGTGTACCTTGCTTATGCGAAAGAAGATATGAATGTCGTTCTAGCTCATTTATGCGGTGAACAGGATTGATTAGGATTACACTCTGGGCAGGGGTTATTTCTAGTTTCTTGGTCCTTTTATGTTGTTTTGGTCCTTCAAAGGGAATTGAACCAGGGGTTTTGAAGTCCTGGGAAACCGCTTTTGTTTGTTCTATTAATTTTGTTGCAGTTTTTTGGGTTTTGGTCGTCATCAGCAGGTGCTTGGTTATTGATTGGTGACTAAAAGCTTTAAGCTCTTGTTTAGTGTGCAATCAAGATTGGTGGGTCAACTTTACATCACCCTTGAGAATTTACAGGCTTCATTTGGAGACTTATAGAGTTACAGGTTCTAAAGCTTGAGTTTGGGCTACACACTAAGCTTTCTAAGGCCAGTAGACCCCCCTATTCACACTCTCTTCTTGCTGGTACCTTTTACTAGGATGAGGCCTTGGTTTTTTTTCTGTTGTGTGGTATATTAGAGGTGTTACAATTGAATCTGGTCCTGGCAAAGCATGCTTCAACTTGCTTTGACACCGAGGACAATAATGGCGTTTATGTGGACCCCTCCACTATAACTCTGGTGCTGATCCAAGAAGAACTGACCAACACAAGCTGGATGTTTGGACTTGTTGGTGTCTTTACCCGGTCGTGGCTTTTGTACTGTGCCTTTATCTTTGGACTTTTGCTTTTTGGATTTTTGTTTTGTTTGTGTTTTAGGGATGCAAGGCATTATGTAGGGGTCTCAGCCAACCCCCTTGTACTTTTCTTTTACTTCTAATAAAAAACTTCGTTTAAATAAAAAAAACACAAAAATACACACACACACACACACAATTAGCTATGGAATGTAGCTAAACTGACTCTAAGCATGGTTTGATTTATGCAGTGATGTATGCGAATGAAGTGCTTTTGATTTGGGCCTGGCTGAAATGGAAAAAGAGCTTTTTTTGGACCTGATTAAGCAACTAATCATCGCATTCCTAATCGTCATCTGTGTCTGTGTCTGAATCTGATAATAAAGGTACGTCTTATGTATGTATATGTATATGTGTGTGTGTGGTTTATATATATATATATATATATATATATATATATATATATATATATATATATATTTATTTATTTATTTATTTAAAGGAAAATTTTATTAATTAAAAACGAAGAATGGTACAAGTTTGATCACAAAGAATTGCTCCTTTAACAGTTTTTGGGAGCAATTTGAAAGAAGTGTATGATTGAAAATAATTATTTCTTTGGGAAAATTTGGCAAGGTTATGGGCTGCAGTATTTGCTTCTCGATAGATGTGTCTAGCATTGCCTTGGATTTGCTCGAGAATTTGTTGGATTGCTCTGCTTGTTTCTTGTAGGTCAATTCTGTCATTTATTCTCCGGATTGCATTTTTGGAGTCCAAGTGCAAGTCAATGGGTCCATGTTGGATTGAGATGGCCCAATTAAGGCCCATGATAGCTGCTTCCATGTCACCATCTTTAGAGGAGTGCTGCGTTTGCAAACGGGAGCTCATTGCTCCAAGAAATTCTCCTTCCTTTGTTCGTAGAATAGCGGCGCCAACCATTGAATCTCCGGCAACTGACACGTCCGTGTTGAGGGTGGTGCGCTCTCCGGTCCATTTGAAAATTTTGATCCTGGGAAGTAATCTGATTGGGCATTCAATTTGATTTGGTAGCCTTCCTTTTCCTTTTCCGAGTATCCATTCAATTAGTTTTCTCCAGATCATTTGAATGAGCTGTGATGCTGTTTTTGATTCTTGTTGGTATACTCTTCGATTTCTTTCTTTCCAGATTTCATATGTGATGATCCCTGGGGCACATTGTTTGAACACTCTGCAAGTTCTAGGTATTTCTGTGTTTCTCCACCACGTCATAAGGTAGGCACGTATTCCATGTGTTGTACTGTGAGGGATGTTGAAAATCTGTTCAAAGTAGGTCCATATTTGGTTGCTGTAACTGCATTGTTTCATGATATGATTTGCTTCTTCTTGATTATCCCTGCAAAGAAAACAAATAGAGGGCAAGCTCTTGCCAAAACGTGTTAGTGTATTAGGGAGAGGAAGGATGTTTTTATAAAGTTTCCATAAGAAGAGAGATACTTTAGGATATTGATAAGAATTCCAGGTGTTGACAAGGAATCTGTCAGGGGGTTTTTTCTCTCTCAAAGCATTGTATGCTCTCTTTATACTGAAGCCGGGGTGGCCCTCATTCCAGCAAATGGTGTTGTGTTGGTTTAGGTGGAATAGGTTATAGGCAGTATCATTGATATGGTGGAGCCTTTTCCAAATAGGGGAGTCAGTGGGTTTGGGTGGGGAATTGAATCCCTTGGGATATCTTTTGTGGATGAAATTTGCCCAAAAGGAGTTCTTGTGAGTGTAACTCCACCACATTTTCAACCCATAGGAGTCTTGAAGGGTATCCAGATTATAAATGCCCAGTCCTCCTTCCTCTTTAGGGTTGCAGATGTCCTTCCATGTTGCCAGTGGTATTTATGGTTGTCTCCTTTGGAACCCCAGAGGAAATTGGCCATTTTCCCGTTGAGGCATGTAGTGACACTTTTAGGGAGTTTGGTGGTTCCAAGGATATGTAGAGAAATGGAACTCAAAACATGTTTGATTAGGATAAGTCTTCCACTTTGGGAAAGCAGGTGCTTAGTCCATCCTTGGAGTTTCTGATCAAAGTGTTCAAGAATGTCCCCACAGTAGTTTTTCCTGTTGATTCCTCTGTGGATTTGAGTGCCCAGGTATTTAAAGGGAAAGAAACCTCTCTGCATGTATAGGATTTTCCCCATCTTAGAGGCCTGGGCTGTGGGTGTCTTGTCAGGAGTGTAAAAGAAACTTTTTTGTAAGTTGATAGCTTGTCCAGTAGCCACCTCATAATCTTTTAGGAATTTAGCCAGTTTCTGTAGATTGCTAATTGATCCATTACTGAAAAGAATCAAGTCATCAGCAAAAGCAAGATGGGATATGGGTAGTAGGTGTCTGCCCATGTTGTAGCTTTTCAAATTCCCATTGTTGGTGTCCACTTTGAGGGTTCTGCTGAAACTTTCAGCAGCTAAGATAAAAAGGAGAGGAGATAAGGGGTCACCTTGCTTTAGTCCTCTTTGGGGTTGGAATGGTTTGCAGGGGTAGCCATTGATAAGGATAGAGTGATAGGTGTATTTAAGGTTGTTAAGAATCAGGGTATTAAATCTGTCACTGAATCCAAACTTTTCAAGAACCATGACCAAAAATTCCCAAGAGACTCTGTCAAAGGCTTTGGAGATGTCCAGCTTAATGGCAATATTTCCTCCTCTTGATTTGTAGTTGATTCCATGGATCAATTCTTGAGCAATCGGGATCTGATCATGAATCTGTCTGCCTTTGATGAACCCCCCTTGTTCAGAAGAAATAAGGTTAGGAAGGAAATGTCCCAGTCTCATAGCTAGAATTTTAGTGTTAATTTTGGCTATGAAATTGGAGAGGCAAATGGGTCTATATTCATCAAAGGAGGAGGGGTTTTCTTTTTTAGGAATAAGGATGATGGTGGTTTTCCCCATAGATTTGGGAATAGGGATTCCCAGGAAAAATTCCTGGACAGCCTTGATCACATCTTCCTTGATAGTGTCCCATCCTTGTCTATAGAAGTCTCCTGTAAACCCATCTGGTCCAGCTGAGCTATCTGGATCAAGACTCCAAACTGCCTCTTTCACTTCTTCCTCAGTAGGGAGTTTGGTAAGAGTAGTGTTAATTGAGTCATCCACTAGGAGAGGGATATTGTCCAGGAACTTGTTCATGCCCTCACAATTGTGATTGGAGAAGAGGGCCTTGAAGAAGTTAGTTGCCTCATGTTGGATATCATTGGTGTTCTCCAACCAGTTGCCATAAGAATCTTTGATTCTATGGATTTTTTGATGGATTCTTTTTTCCTTGATTTTGGCATGAAAGAAAGAGGAGTTACAGTCACCCTCTTTGAGCCATTTGATGCCTGCTTTTTGCTTCCAAAATAAAAATTCATTCTTAGTTGCATGAATTAGGTTGGCCCTTTTTTCATTCATGAAAGCTCTATTGTCTGGGGTAGGATTAGCATCAAATTCTTGTTCTGCTTGTTGGAGATCTTTTTCCAGGGCCTCAACTGTAGAAGTGATGTTGCCAAAAGTTGTTTTGTTCCAATGCTGGAGAACCTTTGAGAGCTTACTAAGTTTATCCATGAGTCCTTTCATTCCTCCCCCACAGTATTTTCCCCAGTTTCCTTCAAGGACTTTTATGAAAGTGTGATTCTTAGACCAACAGTTGATATACCTGAAAGGTCTAGGGCCAGTGAAAATAGGGTTAGAGGCTTTTAATAAGATGGGGCAGTGATCAGAAGTGCCTCTAGGAAGGTGTTGAGAGGTAATGTCCTCAAAACTGTTGAGACAATGGCTGCTGATAAAGACTCTGTCAAGTCTTTTCCACAATCTGCCCAGTGACCTAGTGCCTGTCCAAGTGAAAGGAGAACCAGTGAGTGAAGACCACAATCCATAACATAATCATCAAAGTCCTGGATGCTATGGAGGCATGGAGTACTATTACCTTTGTGATGATCTATAGAGGAGATAGCATTGAAGTCTCCTCCTAGTATCCAATCACAATGGTAGTTATGGCTACAGGTCTTAATAGCTTCCCAGAGATCTTTCGTTTCTTCTTTGGTGTGTTTGCCATAGATGGCTGAGAAAAGAAAATCCTTGCTGACTTTTTTGTTGAAGAAAAGAATATTGGTGATCTGACCCATGTCTGTGTGGGATATGTAGTTTAAGTCCTCCTCCTTCCACATGATCCAAATTCTATTAGAAGAGTTCAATATAGAGTTGGAGAAACCAAGATCTAACTGGAAATTGGTTATTTTAGAGGAGGAGGCTTTAGGTTCAATGATTGCTAGGACAGAGATTTTGTGTTTGTTAATGAGAAAAGATAACCTCTCACATTTAGAGGTTATGCCACAGGTGTTCCATATGAGACAGTTCATTGAGAATTATCTTTGGTGTGATTGACTGATGAATGGTTAAGTTGGAGCCTCATTGATTTCCAGACAGTTGTGTTGTAGGATTCATTCATATCTGCTTTATCATTCTTGTGTCCTTTTGCTGTAGATTCTAGAGGGGTGTTTGAAGATGATGGTTCAGTATGCTGCTGTGTCTCTGTGGTGTGAAGATGCTCTGGCTCTGTGGTGTGAGGGTGCTCTGGTTCCTGGGGAGGAATGAATACATGGTTGGAAGAAGGTTTCTTGGTTCTGTGTTCTCCTTCACTGAGATATCCCACATTGTAGTCAAAGTTTTTGCTAGAAATGTAGGAGTCATCTTGTGAGAGGTAATCCCTTTTCATACCTTGTTTGCAAATTTCACTGACTTCTGTCATTAGGCCTTGAAGTAGTTCTAGATCAGAAATAGTGTGGTGGTTGCTGGAGGGGGTTTGATGTGGGTTTGGAAGGAGGAGTTGTGTGGTTTGATAGGTTGTGCCAGGGGATGAGGTTGAAGGTGCAGGAATAGGGAGGTGTTGGGTTATGTGGTTGCAGGAGTCTGGAAGGGGATTTGTGAATGGGGGTGGGTTGTCTGTGGTTTAAGGTGAGTTGTCTACTAGGGCAGGTGGGGTTGTTTGGTCATGTAGTGGGGAGAGTGCCTGTTGGTTTGATGTTGGGGTTGTTTCGGGAGGTTGTGATAAGTGTGTGGGTATATTATCTTGCAGAGGGGGTGTTGGTTGAGAGTGTTTGGAGTCTTGTGGTTTTTGCATAGTAGTTGGAAGGAGAGGAGTGTGGTTGATATGTGTTTGATTGGAAAGTGGGCCAAGGTCTGTGGATTTCTGGTTTTGGATGTCTGGATTGGAGTTTGGGTCAGAGGAGGTTTTTTGGTTTTGCTTGTTTGGAATGAGATTTTTTTCCATGGGGGTCTGTACTTGCTGTTTTTTCTTGTACTCCTGCCTGGTGGCTGGTATTGGCTGAGAATTATCTTTGGGAATATTCCGGTTACTGTTTGCCGGAACAGTGCTGTTTTGGACCTCCTTGTTTTTGAGGTTTTTGCATTCTGGGTTATGTCTGGAAATGCCTCTACATGTATGACAGAATTCTGGTACCTCTTCATAGATGGCTTCAAGAGCAAGTTGTTGACTCCCATTTTGAACAAAGAATTTAGAAATTTGGGGTTGTGAGATGTCAACCTCAACACAGACTCTAGCAAGGGATGGTCTCCCAAAATTTTCAGTTGTAGCATCCAGTTTAATGGGTTTACCAAAAATATGAGCAATT
>OOIL02001465.1:154457-169702 GCA_900332095.2 Cuscuta campestris | reverse complement strand
AACTGCAAAGAGAGCAAAACTGTTTGGAACTATTTCGCAGGCATGGTGGATGCTCCCATGCTCACGTCAAACCTCTTACTTCGCCAACATGCAATCTCATGGTGGGTAAGAGGTAACTTGAAAACTTTCAAAGGAGCACTTAAGATTATACTCCCAGGAATTATCGCATGGAAATTATGGAAAGCTCGCAACGCCTTTATTTATGATGGAAACAGATTGAGCTCACGTACAGTTATCCAACAGATTGGGAAGCTTATTCAGGCTTGGGCATGGACTCACTGACAAAAGAAATGGCTAATTCATGACAAAGACTTTGACTCTTGGGAGATTGATAAATTTTGGAGGAAAGGAAAAAAGGCTTCTTCTTCTTTCTGAGCTTTTGAATGTGTATTTTTTATCTCGAGATTGTAACTCTTTTCCTTATCAATAAAGATCTTTAATTAATATATATATATATATATATATATATATATATATATATATATATATATATATATATATATAAAGAAAATAATATTATTAAACAAAAGGAAAGTACAACCAAGAGGGGGTGGTCCAATACCCCAAACACACACACACACACAGATATATATATATATATATATTAAAGAAACCAAGTGTTCATTTCAGGATGGGAAGAAGATTATGCTACAATCAAAACATTGTTTATACCATTAATATCTCTCAAACAAACTCAAGGAAAATAGAAAGATAAGAAAATGAGGCAGGCTAGAGGGTCCAGGTTCCACTGCAACAAAAAAAACTTGATTCTCCATCTTCACTTAGATATGGCTTGGGTACATGAAAACCCGAACCTTGTTTCCCATGGATTTGGGCGGCAAGTTCGACTTGAACTTAGCTCTCACAACCCCACTGTTTCCGTGAGGCCGGCATACTTTTCCCCAGATACATCTGTAGTGGGAGTCATTCTTCTTTGTCTTAGCCTTGTAGACATAGGCCATCCTCTTTCCCAAGTACTAGCTCACTTCCTCCTTCGTGTTCACTCCCTCGATCTGAATCAATGAGGTGTTCGGGTACAGGTTCGACTTCGATCTCTTGTAGCCGAGGACAGTTCCCCTGACATAGAGCCTGATGCGCTCTCCTTGACGTCCCTTCACCATTTTTCCCCTGGAATGGAACCCTAGTTTCAGACGAAAGAGAAGACGGAAGAATGGAACCCTAATTTCAAAAGATATATATATATATATATATATAAAGAATGCTCTCTCTCTCTCTCTAGATCTCTCTTAGGCTAGGGTTACGCCGACCGCCGCTATGGCGGTCCGGCGACCATCTTCCATACATGACCACCACTCTCCCTCAACCTCCCAAAAACCGCAGCTTCTACGACATAGCTCTCAAAGGCGACTTCAAACCAGCGACAAAATTCAACAATTTGTGTGCTATGTTTGTTCGCACAATTGTGGGACGTTTCACCAAGGGCAGACCTTGCCTTATTTCAATCCGTAAGGCCTTTGAGCGAATCGCTTTTGAAAAGAATTTTACTGTAAGTTTTCTTGATGAAACTCATATCTTAATCAATTTCGAATCTGAGAACGATTTTCTGAGATGCTTGCTGCGAAAATACTGGAAGATTAATGGTTTTGTTTTAAAAGTGTTTCGCTGGACTCATGATTTTGACCCTGCCATTGATTCCCCTCTAATTCCGGTTTGGATTAGTCTTGAAGGTCTTCCAATTCATCTCTTTGACTCTCTGGCTTTGTATTCCATTGCCAATTTGATTGGTAAACCTCTGAAAACAGATGCTGCAACAGCAAGCCTGTCAAGGCCATCTGTTGCTCGTATTTGTGTCGAGGTTGATACCAGCAAAGACCTGCCCAATGGTGTCTGGATCCATCTTGGCCAACTTACATTTCATCAACCAATCATTTATGAAGATCTTCCTGAATATTGCCCCTCCTGTAAATCTTTTGGACATAAAAATTGCAAAAAGGCCACAACCTCTAGATGGGTGGTGAAGGACACAACAGGGAGTGGGAATATAGCACCTGCTGTAGCCGTCCCTCCGTTGTTGCTCCAAGCTAATTTGCAGCTGGTGGATAAGCAAGATGATGCTCTGAATCATGATGGTCCAAAAGAGGAGGAGACCACTATTATGGAAACTTGCTCCTCTGCCCAGGCCGAAACACACTTGGTACAATCTGTCCAGGTTGAAACACACTTGGAACAATCTGTCCAGGTTGAAACACACTTGGTACAATCTGTCCCAAAATCTGATGTCAATGGGTTGGAACAAATATTAGTTCATGCAGCCGAAACCACTGAATCTGAAAACGAGGAACAATCTGCTATAGATACAGTTACACATAAGGCAAGTGTTGAAGCTTTGGCAACCACCATTGATAATGGTAGGGATGCTGAGGCTCCCGCGCCAACTGACAGTGCTGAAAACAAAGGTGTGTTGGTTGAGATTGAACAACTCCAGGTTATTGAGGATGCTTTTCAGAACAACAAAAATCCTCCTAACAACGACCCTAATTTCGGGACTGAACAAAGCTGTGAGGCACACAAACTGTCCCCTAAGACAGATTTGGTGTTGAAACACGGGCGTGTCACGTTTTCGTACTAAAGCCGTGTTCGTTTCTGTAACATGTTTTGATAATGCCAAACCGCCGTGATCAAGTCAAACATTGAATATACAAGGCGAAGAAGGAAGACAAGAACAAGAGCTAAAAGACACCAAGAACAAAGACCGAAGTCCTTAGCTTTGTTGAGTCGGTCATAATTGTAATCAAGACCGACCCAACCCTCACGCATTGGCTCTTTAGGCTAAAACCTTTCATTGCATTTCCTAAATCATAAAAACGTTTTTCAAACTTGTTTAACTCATTAAAAACACTTGGTGTTCGCCCAAACCAAAAACCAAGCCATCCGGCGTTCGGGTTTCAGAAACCGGCGTTCGGCTCTCGGTTATCGGCTATGGTTTTTGGCGTCCGAACCAACCAAGTGGTTTTCAACTTTTGATGATTGGTTTTCACTCTTTGGCATGTTTAAACAGTTCTCCAACAAAAACACCTTGAAAACCATCTTTCGCTTTTGGTCGTTTGACAAAAATCATTCAAAACGGCATAAACTCGGCTAGCCGTGGTTTTCACTCAAATGACGTGGTTTTTAAAGTGTCTTACTTGATTTCTTAGCCAAATACATCAAATAAGTGTTTTAAACACTTGGTTTTTATTTTGGAGAACTTTGATTTTTTTGGTCGGTTTTTATACCGGTTGGCTAGGCCGTGGTTAAGCCAAAAACCATGGGTTCTTGACTAACCACCCACCCAGCGATGGGAAGATCTTCCCATCGATGGGTAAGCGGTCCCTTAGCCAAACCAATTTCCAGAACCATGCCAAACAGCGATGGGAAGTTCTACCCATCGCTGTTCAAGCCTTGGTGCAAAATTACCACAAGGCAGAACGACCTTGCCCAGCGATGGGAAGCCTATCCCATCGATGGGAACCCAGCGATGGTAAGGGTATACCATCGATGGGAAGGCATGACCGTTGGTGGTCATTAAAGGTTGATTCTTTCCTTGTTTGGAAGTCACCCACCCAGCGATGGGAAGCTTGTACCCATCGATGGGTAGGTGACCGTTGACTTCAAAACTGAAGGAAAATTGGCTTACCATCGATGGGTAAGTCCTAAACATCGATGGGAAGCCAATATTCTGCAGATCCCAAATCTTTTCAATCCCATAAATCAAGCCAATCACCCCTTTAATGCATTGGTCCGTTGGAGCCTTCTTTGGCACTATAAAAAGGGGTGTTTGGGTCTGCTTTTCTAACCAATTCACTTCACAATATTCATATTATCATTGCATTCAAACAACATCATTTTTCATAGCTTTCTAGAGCCAATTTGTGAAGTTTGAGTTGTTCTTGAGCGTATATAGTTTACTCAATATCTACTCTTAAGGAGAGTCTTGTTCTTGATTGTCTTAGTGTTGTATACACGTTAAGGGAAGCTTGTTTCCCTTGGTTGTACGAAGGAAAGGTATTTTCCTTCGGGTTGAAGTCTTGGAGTGTGGTATCTCCGAGCAAGGTTGTTGAGGCTCGTGGGACTCGAGTTCTCAGGTTGTAACGGTTTGTTAAGCACCCGTAAGCTTAACGGAAGTAGTGTAGCTCGAGAGAGTCTCTCGGGAGACTGGATTAGCCACACTATGTGGTGAACCAGTATAAATCTTGGTGTGCTCCCTTTACGCTTTCTACGCGCTTTACTTTTCACGTTCTTAATTTTTATTCCTGCGATTTCTACGATCAAACGCTATTCACCCCCCTCTAGCGTTGGTCACTTATTCTAACATTTGGAAGGCACACAGTATGAAGAAGAATTCCCGCCTCTCTCTAAAGAGTCTGTAATTGCTATGACGGATGATTTTCCAGCCCAAAACCAAGGTAGTGATGCACACACTCTTTCCCTCGAGAAAGAGATGGATGGCACACTATCCCCTTCAGTGATGCACACACTCTTTCCCCCATCTATAACTAACTATGCAGGTTATGACTCAACTACTATTGGACCAATTCTTGAGTCTTTTGAGGTGGATGGTGAACATTATGAAATCAGGTCCTACGTTGAAGAAGCAGAGACAAGTAATCAAAGGGAGGAGCCTAACTTCCAAGATGTCCAGAGCAGACGCAGCAAAAAAGCGGGGAAGAGGGGAACTGCACCAAGGACGATTAAAACCAGAAGCTACGATCCAAACCTTGAAGTTGGAACGGTGAGCGAGATCACTAGATATTGGCCTAGCCGCAAATCAACTACAATGGAGAAAATCGTCAATACCGAAAGTTACTCTGGGCCCTTTTGGTACGTTGGACCCGTCGGCCCAATTGGGGCAGATGGGAAAAGGCCAAAGAAAATAATGCCCAGAAACCTTGCTTTGGATCAGCACCCGGGTTTTATAATTTGGGAATGACCATCTGTTTATCTCTCGTTTCATTTCTCATTCAGTTTTCTTTTTCGTGCATTTCTAGAGGGGCATTGGCCTAGTCCTCCCCTCCCTGTACCTTTCTTTTACCTTTTTGAAAT
Organism: Cuscuta campestris; assembly: GCA_900332095.2. Lineage (NCBI taxonomy): Eukaryota > Viridiplantae > Streptophyta > Magnoliopsida > Solanales > Convolvulaceae > Cuscuta > Cuscuta campestris. Next base: position 164,659 of record OOIL02001465.1, on the reverse strand, counting down.
AAAATTTTCATTTATAATATATATATATATATATATATATATATATATATATATATATATATATATATATATATATATGTATGTATGTATGTATGTATGTATGTGTGTGTGTGTGTGTGTGTGTGTGTGGGGAGTCTCTAAGAGGTGCGAGAAGCTTTCCCACTTGAAGAAGCACCATTCTATTGATTTTTTTGTTCTCATTGAACCTCTGGTTATGGCTAATAAAGGTAAAACCCTAGCTTTTAAGCTGGGGTTTAATGGGTTCCTTAGTGTTGCTAATAACAAAATTTGGTTCCTTTGGGACACTAGTAGGTTTTCTTTGATTGATGTCATTGACGCTGGGCAGATTTCTCACTTCTCCCTGAGGGATATCCACAAGAGTTTTACCTTCACCATTAGTGGTATTTACGGGGGTCACACCACTAAGGACAGGAAACTTTTTTGGAGTAATATTGAATCATTCAATGCAATGTCAATCACCCTTGGTGCCTTGGGGGGGATTTCAACACCATTTCAGACTTTCTTCATCACAAGGGTTCTAGGTTGCCTGAGCTGGAGGCTATTACTGATTTTAGTGACTGCATCAGGGACAACAACCTCCTTGAATGTAATTACAAAGGATTAGCTTATAATTGGCATGGGGTCAGAAGCAATGGTAATGTATGGCGGCGTCTTGATAGAGTTTTCTACAATACCTTCTGGGCTGATCATTGGAACATAATCTCGATGCAGCATCTTGCTAAGGGTGGAAGTGATCACTGCCCTATTTTATTTCTCTCCAAACCTGATGCTAGAAACACCACCAAATCCTTCAGATTCCAAAATATGTGGTTATTAAGAGATGATTTTAGGCAGATCTGCAAGGATAGTCGAGAGGAAATTCCTTTTCATGGGGGAATGCATAGTCTCTTCAAAAGACTTCATCATCTCAAAGAGAAACTTTCTTCCTGGAATAAAACTCATTTTGGCAACATTTTTGACATGATTAAGGAGGTAGAAACTGATGCCACTAAAGCTGAGCAGCTGTTTGAGGCTGACCCTTCAATTGATAACAAAATCCTTTATAATCAGAAATTGGCGGAACTTCAGGAAGCTCATAGAAGAGAATATGCCTTTTGGAAGCAAAAATGTAACCTTAAATGGTTGAAAGATGGAGATGCCAACACAAAATTCTTTCACAGCCTGGTGAAAGAGAGGAGGAGAAAACAGCAGATTACAAGTCTCTTCAATGATCAAGGACATTTAATTGATAAGCCAGATGACCTGGAAGCCCTTGCAGTTACCCATTTCACTACTCTCTTAAATTCTTCAGAACCTTGCAGCTCGAGTGAAGTTTATTCACAGTTTCTTAGCACCATCCCTCTTCTTATAGATCACACTCAAAATGAATGTCTTATCTCTGCCCACTGAAGAGGAAATCAAAGTTACTGTCTGAGACATGGATCCTAATTCCTCTCCTGGTCCAGATGGTTTCAACATCAACTTTTTCAAGCAATGCTGGGATATTTTCAAAGACGATTTAACTTCTGCTTGCCAAGAGGTCTTCCTTGGAATTCCTCTTCCCAAGGCAGCAAGTTCATCTAATATTTGCATGCTTCCTAAAACTGATAATGCAATGAGACTCAATGATTTTAGACCAGTTTGCCTATCTACTCTGGCCTCAAAGATTGCCTCTAAATGCATTGTTAATAGGCTTGGAAAGCTCCTTCATCTAATTATTTCTGAAGAACAAGGGGCTTATGTTCCAGGAAGGGAGATTATGGACCAAATTCTTATCACTAAGGAGTTGGTTCATCACATCAATAGGAAAGCTCATGGTGGAAACCTTATCGTCAAACTTGACATCGCCAAAGCTTTTGATAAGCTTAAATGGTCATACCTGATGGACATCCTCAAGGCTTTTGGCTTCTCTCCTCAATTCATCCGCATGGTTAACAACCTACTTACCTCCTCCAAATATTCCATTTTGGTCAATGGCAAACCATGTGGATATTTTGGTCAATCAAGAGGAATCAAACAAGGAGATCCTCTCTCTCCTCTCCTCTTTATTATTGCTAATGAGGGTTTCTCTAGAAACCTTAACAAATTGTTTCTTGATGGCTTCATTGACAGGTACAATTTAGGGAGAAAGTCCATCCCTATTACCCACCTTTCCTATGCTGATGATATCATTATCTTCTCTTCGGGACATAGCCGATCTGTTTCCAACCTCAAAAGATTCCTCCACGATTACCAACTGGTCTCCGGGCAGACCATCAATTACACTAAGAGCAGCTTCATGTCCAAGCCTAACTCTTTAGCCATATCCAAGCTGGAAAGACTCCTGGGAATGTCCCATAAGAGCTATCCTTTTACTTATCTAGGTATTCCTATTGACTTGGGAATCACTAGACATATTCACTGCACCAACCTTATTTCTTCCTTCGATTCGAAATTAAATGGATGGTACCAAAAAAACTTGGATCAAGCAGGTCGTCTAGTACTTATTAATCATGTCCTTAACACTCTTCCCAACTATTTCCTGGCAACTAACACACTCCCTAAATCCATCAAACTTTTGTTGGATCACAAAATGGCCAAATTTTGGTGGGGAGGAAAGCATCATTGGAGACGTTGGAAGAAGCTTTGTACCCCCAAAGACGAAGGTGGCCTGGGTACAAGAGACTTCAATAGCTTAGAAAAAGCTTTTAGTCTTAAACTTTGGTGGAAATACCATCATGATAATGGATTATGGGCAAAGCTAATGAGAGCTAAATATTGGAGGGATGGTGAGATGCATGAAGGCCAACATTATTGATTCCCCAGTCTGGAAGAGAATCTTCAGCATTGATGAATCTACCATTGACACTTGTTCTGTCTCTGATGATGGCATGATGCACTGGAAGCTTGATCCTAGTGGCTCTTTCACCTTCAAATCAGCATATGAATTCTGTAGAGCAGGTTCAACCCCCAGGGCCTCTTTTAAATACCTTTGGGAATCCCCCCAAAACCCAAAAATCTGCATCTTCACTTGGAAACTATTCCAGCACTGTATTCCTAGTCCTGAGAATCTGCAGAAACTTGGTTTCCTCATACCTTCAATGTGTCCTTTCTGTCAAAGGGGATCTTACACTGCCAAACATTCCCTTATAGATTGCCATATGATCAAAGGGGTTTGGCATCATTTCTCAGCCTGTGTTGGAATCTTACACCAGGACTCCTCAAGTATTAACCAACACTTCATGAACTGGTGGCTTAGAGGAAACAATAACATTTATGGTTTCCTAAGAAAGCACTTGCCTGGAATCATTTCATGGAACATTTGGAAAGCTCTTAACTCACTCCTCTATGAGGACATGAACAGTTTCAATCCCTCCAAGCTTATTGATTCCATTTCTAGGTATACAAGGAACTGGCTCCAAATGAAATTGCCTAAACAACTTAGAGTCTTTGATGCTTGGCTTATAGGCACAAACTTACTGCCTAAATTCCAATCCAATCCTTCCATTCGATTGGTCAAGTGGCTAGCACCTCCTAAGGGCAGGCTCAAACTTAATGTGGATGCGTCTTTCACCCATAATGCTAAGCAAGGAGCAGCTATTCTTAGAGATGACCAGGGAAGATTCGTTGGTGCCGCCTCTTTCCAAGTTACAGGTGAATCACCCTACCAAGCTGAAGTGGATGCAGCCATCAAAGGAATAACATGGGCGCTCAAGTTTAATAAACTTCTTGTTAAGGCAGCAGCTCTGGAACGTACACAAGAACAATCAAATGAGGAAAGCATGGATGGTATGACTGCACAAAATGCTAGGTATGTAGGAAATACAATCAACTTGGATGAATTCCCGGTACTCACAAAACAGAATATTGAGGAGGATATACACATTCCAACCGAGAATATGGAGGTGGTTGTACACACTCCAACCGAGATAGAGAAGGAAGACACAACAGGGACTCCAACTCTAATCGATGAAGATACAACAAAGGAAAACACAACACCAAACAACTCAGATGTTAACCCTGCCAACATTGGACCGATCCTCCACTCTTTTGAGCATGAAGGTCAACTTTATGAAATTAGGTCTCACATTGAGGAAGGGCAAACGTCAAACCACAATGATGAAAACCACACAACTCATGAATTCCAAGAAGTCCAGAATAGAAGAAGTAAAAAAAAGCAAGCGATGCCGAGGACCATCAAAATCAGAAGCTATGATCTTAACCTCGAAGTTGGCACTATGAGCGAGATCACGAGATACTGGCCAAGTCGCAAATCTACTACTATGGAGAAAATAGTTACTACAAAAACTTATTCTGGACCCTTTTTGTACGTTGGGCATGTTGGTCCAATTGGCACTGATGGGAAAAGACCGAAGAAAATAATGCCGAGAAATCTCTCTCTCGATCAACACCCGGGGTTTATCATCTGGGAATGATCTTCTTCCTTTAGTTTTCACTCAATTTCCTTTTTTTCAATCGGTTTTTTTTCCTTTCTTGCAATTCTAGAGGGGCATTGGCCTAGTCCTCCCTTCTTTGTACTTTTCTTTTTTGCATTTTAATAAAATATCTCCTTTTAATAATTATATATATATATATATATATATATATATATATATATATATATATATATATGTATGTATGTATGTATGTATGGATATATATATATCTCCCTTATATTATAAGTGCCTAAGGGTGTTAAGTTCGATTTTTTTCCGTCTAATTTCTAACGCCTCTACTTTTCTCCGTTTCTTTCTCTTTCCAATTTCCCAGCATCTTGATAAGAGCTTCTTCACTGCCTACCGCCCACCGCCCCATGATAAGAGCTTCTTCACTGCCTACCTCTTATATTTTCGTTCTCCGGTGTTCCGATATGTCTTTGTTCTTCAATTTCCAGGTATGTCGTTGTTTGTTCGTGCTTCCTCGTATCTCTGCTTTTCTATTTTTGATAGTTCAATTTCACAGATTTTTAGAAGCTGGCATTTCAACATTTTGGAATTGGCTGAAATTTCAAGGAATTCCAAACTTCGGAAGTTTCTAGGCGCATTTTTTTTGAAATTGAGTCAATTTTTTATACACCTTTTCTAATTTAGGAAAGACTTGGTAAAGGAGAGGGGATCAAATCCTCCAAATCCCCACAAACAGATTGTATGCGGTGCATGTTTGTGAAAACTATTTTATCCCATAAAAATGATTTGAAGGATTTGAAGTCCTTAGAAGGTAATTTAGAATGCACTTGATCGCATTTGGGGCCCAAATCATGGGTATAAGTAATCTATTTGTTGAGTTGTATTGCAGCTAAAAATATTGTTTTTTTTTACAAAACCGAGGTTCATGGTATTGTTTATAGTATTTAGATGTATGAATTTGTTAGATAAAAGGGGTTTGCTTCAACATATGTTATACCCAAGTAATACTTAGGGCTTGTTGATACATATTTTATGGAATTTTGGTAGTAAGATATCATGTTCTGTATATCACAGTGGCACTTCGATCATAGACATCTGCAGACGTCATCTAAAGAGTGATCAAAGTAGGTAAAGTCATCATGCATGCAACTATAATCCGTTGTTTCTAAACATGTTGGAAGGAATGAGCAAGTAGGTAAAATCATACATCTATTAATCCATTTGTACGACTGTACGCTGTGTTCTGTTTATGTAACACCCTAATCCGTCCAGGTCTGCAGCCCCTTTCGGACTAAAGTATTAACTTGGTAATCGTAAAATTTAAAACTTTTCAAACACTTTTATTTATCATAAACAGTACAGAGTTTTCAATATTGCAGAAGCTTAACAAATCATAACCACAAACATAATTTATTTATATTCTTTAATTCAAAACAATCACATCCATTCCGACTATCTCGCCTCCGTCTGCCTCTAGGATCACGTCACATCATTCTATTGACCTGCGTGTAGCAAATAAAACACACTACACGCTCAGCGGTAAAGCTGAGTAAGCATATCTAATGCGTCGAACATCCATATAATTAAATTGAATCTCAATTCATAATCAATTCATTTGATATCATGCACATAATATTCAGTTCAGATATTCAATAATCAATATTTAATTTTCACATTTATTATTCATCCATTCAACATGTATATTTAACATTCATATTTATTCATCATCCACATAGAATATTCATTATTTGTCATTCAACAATATCCTTAACTATTCTAGTCTAAGGCCAATCTAATTGACATTTACCAACTCTTAAACTATTTCTAGTTCAAGGTACTTCTAACCAACTCTTAAGCTAGGTCATTAGTTTAAGGTACATATTCCGATTGATTTACCAACTCTTAAACTAGCCTTCGCTTAAGGTACAAATCCAGGAAACCGCACAGTAGAATACTAACTGTCGGGTTGGGTGGTATCCCCAAACGAGTTCCTCTAGTTTGGTTTATGGATCCCGTACGTACGTTTTAACCCAGGCTACCGAATACTCATGATTATACCCGCAAGACCTACTTCTAAACTATCTTAGAGGTCTTCTAGATAGTCTTAGAAACCAAAGTCAACCTAGGTATATCTTAGAGTTCTTCTAGATATCCTTACAATCCAAATCATTTCATAATCATCAACATATTCATTTCAATTCATAATTTAATCCTTGATAATCATTTTAATCAGAGGTTTCCTCAAGCCATAATCATCATAGTAATCATTCATCATAATCATCAATCAACATAACATTCGATAGCAAATAGCGGCCTAGCTTCGAGTGTTAACACCCGAACTTACTGTCATGCATCACATAAAGTCTTTGTATTAATCAAAACATCATTTTTATTTCCAGAAATCACGTTTATATTAATTATAACTGATTGGTATTAAAAATAGGATTAAAGGGTCCATAATTCGGATTTTCTGGAAAATATTAGGTTCTGGACGGTACCCGGTACGTGTTAGAATAATAGACCAACGCTAGAGGGGGGGTGAATAGCGTTTGATCAAGAAATCGCAGGAATAAAAAATGAATAAACGAGAAGTAAAGATGCACACGGATTTTACCCCGGTTCACCACAACTTGTGGCTAATCCAGCCTCCCGAGAGACTCTCTCGAGCTACACTACTATCTTGTTAAGCTTATCGGTGCTTAACAAACCCGTACAACTTGAGAGTTCGAGTCACACGAACCTCAACGAACCTTCGAAGGAAACAACCCTTCCTTCGAACAAGAAGAGAAATACCTTCTCTTGTCAAGTGTCTAAGAACACTAAAAAAACACTCAAGAACAATACTCTCTTTTAGAGTGGATAATGAGTAAACTAAGAACGCTCAAGACCACAACACAAGCTTCACAAAAAATGGCTCTCAAAAGCTATGAAAATTGAAGAATGATTTGCAATGAAAGAGTAGGAGTTGTGAAGTAATGTGATATGTAAAACAGACCCAAACACCCCATTTTATAGTAGACAAAAAAGGCTCCAACGGACCAAAGTATTTAAGGGGTGATTGGCACAATTTGTGGGATTTGATAAAATTTGGATCTGCTGAAAATCACCCAGACAGCGCTGTCCTAGGCCTGGACATCGCTGTTCTAGGCTTGTGGTTTGAAAAATGGGAAGCAACGGTCATGCCAACAGCGATGTCTAAAATCCCTACATCGCTGTTTTGGCTGTTGACTTCCAAACAAGGAAAGTTTTAGCCTTAAATTCCTTCCAACGGTCAGGTCTCTACATCGATGTTCTATACTAGAACATCGCTGTTTAGGTCTGCCTTTGAAGATGGAAGTTTGGCCTGACAGCGCTGTTGCTGGGTCAACATCGCTGTCCAAAAACTTTCTGCCAATGCACTATATTTTTGGCTTAGGTTGGACAGCGCTGTAGGGAAGCCTACATCGCTGTTCCAAAAGTTTCTGGAAATCCAACCTTGGCTCAACAGCGATGTCTGGTGTCCAACATCGCTGTTGGAAGACTTAACGCCAAACCATGTTTTTAGCTACCCAGGCCAGACAGCGCTGTTGATTACCTCAACATCATTGTTGGGCTAGTTTAGCCAGACCCATGTGATGTACCCAAGCTTAGGAAAAGCTATGGATAAATAAGGGCAGATTATAGAGAGGAATATATGGTGAAGAATAGGTTGGATTTGTGTATGAAATGGTGAAGAAAATATGGTTGTTTGGAAGAGGTGATAGGGCAGAATAAAGGGCAGGAGAAAAGCAATATTATGGAGTGGTTTTTGATGAAGAAATGAAGTGTTTAAATGGGAGAAAGGAGATGGACGAAATTAGGAAAGAAAAGGGAGTTCTTTTGTGGTTTTTATTGTAGAGGGATAAACCAAATAATAAATAAGAGATAAACACACTCTTATTTTATTTGGGGCTATTTCTTTTCACACAATAATATTCACTATTATTATATGAAATAGACTCCTAACACACACTCAAAAGTAGCCAACTTCAGAGATATTTAATTAGAAAATTGAGAGAATTAGCTTCACACCAACTCAAATATTACTTCAAAGAGTAAGGAAATGAAATACAATGAAATGCATTTTACAAGGCCATAGGGCCGAAATATATAGGGAAAAACAGCAAGGAAACTTCACCACTCTTTCCTACAATTCAAGTGCATAATGCCCATTTGATGGATCCCATAGGTTGTCCTCATTGATCAAGGCTAAAAGGGTTCATGGTGGTGAAAATGGGCTGTCTTTGGGTGGGAAATTCGGCCATGTGAAGGGTAGGGTGAGGGAGTGTGTCCTTTTGTCCATTTATGCAAAATAAGTTATGTGACACATCAAGGGATTGATTGTTTATTCCTTTGGCCTTATTATAGGTGTGAGAAATGATTTGGGGGGATGTTTGGGGGGAGGAATTCGGCCATGGGACAAAGGGATGTGTGGGGGGATGGTTTTGAATGATTTTCACACCAAGACAAAAGACATGTTTAATCCTTGTCTTCTGATTTGGTCTTTTGTGTTTTGTAATGGATTGGGATGGATGGGGATGAATTCTAAGGCCAAAAGGGGATGTATTTTCGTGGGTTTGAAGTAGGAAAAGGTGGGGGAAGGTTTTATTCAAAGTAGGGAATATTAGGAAAGAAAACAACACACACAAAGCAATTTTGTTTGTCCTTGTCTCTTGGATTTTCGGCCATGGCTCCAAAGGGAGGTGAAGGACTTTATTTTGGTTAATAAAGGCAAATTAAATACTTTTGGATATGTGGGAGTGTGTTGGGCTTGTAGGCATTTCGGCCTAGGTTGGGTTTTGGGAGAGAAGTGTCATGGTTCGGGCTTTAATGTGGGACGGGTCAATGAGTTCAACCCAAAATGGATCATAACACCTAGACATTAAACACTTGACTTGTTGTAATACTAGTGGCGTGTGTGAAGGTGCATCCCGGGGTATATCACCATGGTTGGTTTAGTCACGCCGTTAGCCGATGTCAAAAACGCAAGTTCTCCAAAATAAAAACCAAGTTTAGAAAACATTTTTTTATTGCATTTTGCTAAGAAATCAAGTAAAACATCTTGAAAACCACGTCATTTAGTTGAAAACCACGGCTAGCCAAGTTCGCGCCGTTTCGCATGGTTTTCACTAAACGACCAAAAACGGAAGGTGGTTTTTGAGGCGTTTTTGTTGGAGAACTAATTAAATGTGCCCAGTAGTAAAAACCAGTCATAAAAAGTTGAAAACCACTTGGTTGGTTCGGGCGCCAAAAACGAATGCCGAAAACCGAGAGCCGAACGCCGGTTTCTGAAAACCGAACGCCGGATGGCTTGGTTTTTGGTCTGGGCAAACTCCAAGTGTTTTTGGGTAGATTAAAACTTATGAAAAACATTTTTGAGTTTGTAAAAAGAGTTTTGATGAAATGAGCCTAGAGAGCCAAGTTTTGAAAGTTTGTGCCGGTCTTGATCACATTAAGACCGACTCAATACAAATCTAATTCTTCGTTCTTGATTCTGGATTCTTGGTTCTCAAAATATCATGCCATGTTCCTTCGCATTGGTATTTGTTCCCTTTAGCCTTGTTATGTCACGGCGGTTTGGCATTATCAAAACCTGGGGTAAATTTCACAAATGGTACCTGAACTTTAGCTGAAATTTCGAAGTGGTACCTGAACTTCAAATCCTTTCACAAAAATCCCTGAACTTACACAATCCTTTCACTAATGAGCCATTAGCCCGTTTCTAGGTTAACTTCCGGTCATTAGGGCCAAATTCGAATTTTATATATTTTAAAATTTTCAATTTGACCCCATTTCTTC
>OOIL02001465.1:133517-154071 GCA_900332095.2 Cuscuta campestris | reverse complement strand
ACCAACTCCAATGCGGTCGTGGCATCCGGGCGACCTCCAAGGACCCCTCAATTGCAAGATTTGATGAAGATTTGCAAAACCCCCAATTTTGGACCCAATTTCGAATTTTAGGGTTTTTTCGAGTAGAAAAATTCAGATTCGAGAAGTTACAGGCCAAATTAGACAAAATGGTTTGGATATTATTGATCCTCGTCTCAAGACGAAGAGAATGACATTGGTCCCGACGGAATCGGAAAAAGTTCATTTTCCGGCGACTTTGACCGGCGGGCGGCGGCGGCGGGGCGTGGAAGAAAAGAAAAGAAGAAATGGGGTCAAATTGAAAATTTTAAAATATATAAAATTCGAATTTGGCCCTAATGACCGGAAGTTAACCTAGAAATGGGCTAATGGCTCATTAGTGAAAGGATTGTGTAAGTTCAGGGATTTTTGTGAAAGGATTTGAAGTTCAGGTACCACTTCGAAATTTCAGCTAAAGTTCAGGTACCATTTGTGAAATTTACCCTCAAAACCTGTCATAGAAACAAACACAGTTTAGTACGACGTAGGCGTAAACTTGTGTTCCAACAATTTCCCCCTTTTTGATAATGGCAAACAAGACGGGGATATGCATACTAAGGGATGTTTGTTTTTCAAAAGGTTGTGAAAAAGTTCGCCCTTAATTTGTGCAAAAAAAAATTTGTTGGATTAAGATCAAAAGGTCTCATTTATAGAGACGTTCCCCCTTAGTATATGCATAGCCCTTTTCTTCCCCCTTTTGACATTAACAAAAAGATGATTTTATTTATTAAAGGAAATAGTGGAGTACAACGGAAGCATTAAAAGAAACAAGATAATTAAGGTAAAAGAGATAGAAATTCTAGGGGAGTCCTAGTCTTCGTCTTCGGTTTCCTCCTCCTCGTCGTCGACGTCCATCTCATCCCCATCGATGGCATCGTCGAACTCGTCTTCATCCGGGGAGCTTGACGGGGCGTAGGAGTCGTCGGCTTCGTCTTCGTCACCGTACACTTGCCTAAGGAACGTGCTGTGGAACGGTGGGGGGACGTAGTTGATGCCTTGGAAGTACGCGTTCATGGCGTACCCTTGGCATTGAACAGCTACATCGAGCCGCTCAAGGTAGCCTCCCATCCCGTCAACTTTGATGTGTAGCGGGTTGAGGGAGTCAGCGATGGAGGCAAGGTTGGCCCGGGCCTGGGGTTCGGCTTGGCCAACGGCAGTGGCAGTGCGGCGTGGCGCGACAGTGGCAGTGCGGCGTGGCGCGGCAGTGGCAGGCGCGGCGTTGTCCGACCGCTTGAGGAAGGTTTGGTTGTTGATTGTCCAAATCTTCGTGGCCTTCGAGAGCGGGCCAACAGTGGTGGTTACCTTGAACCGTTCAAGGATGTCCATCACCAAAAACGGGTACGGGAGGAGGTGGTCGTGCTCGGTGGACGCGGCAATCGTCATGTTGATCATGACAAACTTTGCCCAATTGATTGGGGCCAAATGCATGATCGCATGGATAAGCTTGAGATCTTCACCGTGCATGATGGTGTGGCCGTGCTTCCGGGGTTTGATGATCTGGGTGACGATGTAGAGGACGAGGCGGCCTTCGGGGTTGGCGGAGTGATGGTTGGGCGGCCCGAGGCATGGCGTTTGAGCTCGGTGATGCCAAGCTCGTTGAGAATTAGGCCCTCGTTGTTGAGCACCCAATCCTCTCCACCATAGTGAGACACATCGTCGCCTTGGAAGGGGAGGCCGGCGATGCGCCCAAGCTGCTCCACGGTGAGCTCGATAGGCGTGCTCTTGACGAGCGAGTAGAGCACGTCGTCCTCACGCCGGAGGTTGGAGTAGAAGGCCTGGATCAGCGCCGGGTTAATCTCCTTGCGCGCCTGGGAGACGAACGGCCAAAGGCCGGCTTGATGAAGCTGTGCGTCGAGGTCGTCGTAGCCCTGCAACTCCAGGTAGCGCTCCGGGATGATTCGTGGGGGAGCCACAACCCGTTTGGAGAAAAAGGTGAGAAATCGGGTGCGCTCCTCCTCGGAATCGAACCAGAGGTACGACCCATCGCCGTAGTAGAGGCGTTCCTCGGAGGTCGTGGATGGAGCCCGGGATTTGGACTTGGATTTTCCGGAAGTGCCTGCCCTACTCTTGTCTTTGCCCATAGTGAAGAAATAAAAAAAAATTAGAGTAGAGATGATGAAATATGTGAAGATATTGAAGGAATATGTGTTTGTGTGTGTAAAAGTGAAGAGAGGGGGTCCCAATTTATAGAAAAGGTGGTCTCCAACGGCCTGATTTTCAAAATTATGGCTGTTGGAGAAGTTAATGTTGCTGCCAACGGATATTTTTTTGAAAATTTTGACCAGAACAACGATGTTCTACAGGCGACATCGCTGTTGGGACAACGATGTTGTTCCTTGTACAGCGCTGTTCTGCGTCATGTTTTTAGAAAAACAGAAGTCAAGAGGACAGCAATGTTGGGTACCCTACAGCGATGTTCCAAAAGTTTCTGGAATTGTGTAAGGGTGTGAACCCATTAGAACAGCGCTGTTGGGTTTCTTCTCTACATCGCTGTTTTGCGATAGAGGAAAAAATTTGTAAAAGTGGTCATCGATGTTGAAGGTAAGACATCGCTGTTTAAAAAGTTTCTGGTTTTGGTTGAAAACAAAAAGTTTTGGGAAGACAGCGATGTTTAAAAGGGAACATCGATGTTCAAAAAGTTTCTGGAAAGTGAAGATTGAAGGGACTCCCTGGGACATCGCTGTTGGCTTGTTGTACAGTGCTGTTCGACAACTTTCTGGCTGACGGTGTTTCCTTCAACAGCGCTGTTGTGTCTCCTAGACAGCGCTGTTTGCATGGTTCCCCCTGATTTCATGAACGGGGTACCTGCAAAAAAGAAAAAAAGTTCTCCGACGCTCAAGTTAGTAAATGTTAAAAAAAATTAGATGCACAACTTAGATCATCGTGGAGTCAAGGATTCCGAGTTCACTTCGAATGCGGAAGAACGACTCTTTCTCTAAACGTTTTGTGAAAATGTCGGCTAATTGGTTGTGTGTTTCAACAAACTCAATTTCGACATCACCTTTGAGAACATGATCTCTAATGAAATGATGCCTAATGTCAATATGTTTCGTCCTTGAGTGAAGAACGGGGTTCTTCGTCAAGCTTATGGCGCTAGTATTATCACAACGAAGAGGGACGTGATTGATACTAAGGCCATAGTCCACGAGTTGTTGCTTCATCCAAAGGATTTGAGCACAACAACTGCCGGCGGCTACATATTCCGCTTCGATTGTGGATAACGCAACACTGACTTGTTTCTTACTAAACCATGAGACTAGGGAGCTACCAAGTAAGTGGCAAGTCCCACTCGTACTTTTACGGTCTAGTTTACAACCGGCAAAGTCCGAGTCGGAATAACCAACGAGATGACACGAAGAGCCTTTTGGATACCACAGTCCAACGTTAACCATGCCGGCAAGGTATTTCATAATCCGTTTTACCGCCGTTAAGTGCGACTCCTTCGGACACGATTGATACCTTGCGCAAAGGCAAACGCTAAACATGATATTCGGCCTACTAGCGGTAAGATAAAGAAGGGATCCGATCATACCTCGATACTTTTTGACCTCTACTTCCTTACCTTTCTCGTCTTTGTCAAGATGATCAAACGTACTCATCGGGGTCGCCATGGCTTTGGCGTTGTCCATTTCAAACCGTTTTAGGAGCTCCTTGCAGTATTTCGCTTGGCAAATGAACGTTCCATCTTTCATTTGCTTAACTTGGAGTCCCAAAAAGAATGTGAGCTCGCCCATCATTGAATTTTCAAATTCGCTAGTCATTAGCGTTGAGAATTCCTTGCACAAAGACTCGTTAGTAGCACCGAATATAATGTCGTCTACATAAACTTGAACCAAAAGGATGTTATTGTTTTTACTCTTGATAAAAAGTGTGGTGTCTACCTTTCCCCTTTGGAAACCACTATCCAAAAGAAATTTGCTCAAACGTTCGTACCAAGCACGTGGTGCTTGTTTAAGACCGTAGAGCGCTTTCTTGAGTTTGAAGACGTGATTGGGAAACTCAAAGTCCTCAAACCCCGGGGGCTGGTCAACATACACTTCCTCTTGAATAAAACCATTGAGGAAGGAACTCTTAACATCCATTTGATAAAGTTTAAAATCCATAGACGAAGCAAAAGCAAGAAGTAAACGAATAGCTTCTAAACGTGCTACAGGTGCATAAGTTTCTTCAAAATCAATGCCTTCTTCTTGATTGTAGCCTTTAGCTACGAGCCTAGCTTTGTTTCTAGTGATTATTCTATTTTCATCAAGTTTGTTACGGAACACCCATTTCGTACCAATAATCGTACGATCATCGGGCCTTGGCATTAATTCCCAAACGTCATTCCGTTTGAATTGGTTTAGCTCCTCTTGCATAGCCAAGGTCCAATGTTCATCGTTTATTGCTTCAGAAATGGTTGTAGGTTCAATTTGAGATACAAAAGCCATGTGTCCTACGGTGTCCCTAAGAGAGTTACGAGTACTTACCCCGCGGTTGATGCTACCGATTACCTGGTCAAGTGGATGGTTCCTGTGCCTTCTCAGTGCGATGGGAAGCTCGGTTTCCTCTTGTTCCTGGGCTTCCTCTTGTTCTTCTCCGTCCGCTTGGTCCTCATTTTCGACCATCACTTGAGGTGTTTCCTCAGGTTGTGGTTGCGGGTTGGTGTATAATGGCGTGTCTTCTTCATCGTCTTCAAGGTGTACTCTCTCTAATGAATCTGCAAGATCATCACAAATAGCCTTTCTCGCCAAGCGAGTATTATCTTCAGAAAATACAATATGAGGGGACTCCTCAATAGTCAAAGTACGTCTATTAAATACTCTATATGCCTTGCTGCGAAGAGAATAACCAAGAAAAATCCCTTCGTCTGACTTGGCATCAAATTTTCCCAAGTTATCTTTGCCGTTATTATGAATAAAACATTTGCAACCAAAGACTCGAAGATGGGAAAGGTTTGGCTTTCTCCCTTTGTATAGTTCATAGGGCATTTTCATGAGTATCGGTCAAATGACGGCTCGGTTTAACACGTAGCTCGCGGTACTCACGGCATCCGCCCAAAAATACTTAGGGATTTTTGCCTCATTGATCATAGTTCTAGCCATCTCTTCGAGACATCTATTCTTACGTTCCACCACTCCATTTTGTTGTGGTGTACGTGGGGCTGAGAAGTTATGATCAATGCCAAGCTCGTCACACAAATCTGAAAACAGATTTCGTTCGAACTCTCTCCCATGGTCGCTTCTTATGGCTACTATGGTTGTTTCTTTTTCATTTTGAACTTTCTTTAAGAAATTTTTGAAAACGTGAAATGCCTCACTTTTATGAGTAAGAAACAAGGTCCATGTAAACCTAGAGTAGTCATCGACAATCACAAACGCAAAGTAATTGCCACCAAAGCTTTTCGTTCTAGAAGGACCAAAGAGATCCATGCGCAAAAGTTGAAGCGGTCTAGACGTTGAAACAACGTTTTTAGACTTAAATGAAGCCCGAACTTGCTTCCCCTTTTGACAAGCATCACATATGGTGTCTTTTTCAAACTTAAGTTTTGGAATGCGAATTACTAAGTCTTGTGAAACCTATTTGTTCAAAAGGTTCATGTTCATATGAGCTACCCTTCGATGCCATAGCCAAGTGTCTTCCTCTTTACTCTTGAGGCACTTAGCAAAGCCGGAAGGAGATTTGTCTAAGTTAACCATATAGATGTTATCGATTCTATCACCACGTAGAATGACCTTATTATCACTAAGGCGTTCTACCGTGCATGATTTTGAATCGAAGGTCACACGGTTTCCCTTGTCACATAATTGAGTTATGCTCAAGAGATTGTGTTTAAGACCTTTAACAAGCAAGACATTATCTATAGAGGAGTTTTCAGATTTACCTACTGAACCAACACCGATAATTTTTCCCTTGCTATTGTCTCCAAAAACTACGTTTCCTCCTTTAGCGGGTTTGATTTGGAGAAACATGGATGCATCCCCGGTCATGTGCTTGGAGCATCCGCTATCAAGGTACCAAAGTACACTTGATGCCTTCAAGCACACCTATGAAACACATCAATGAGTTTTAGGTACCCAATTTACGTTGGGTCCTCGGGTGTTAGGTGTGTGATGGTAGTGTGCTTGATTTTGTGACAGGTGCCTATGCCTAGTGTAACAAACGGGAGCAATATGGCCTATCCTATTACAATAATGGCAAACTACATTGGGGTTGTACATGTGCCTAGGTTCATAATAGTTAGAGGGTTTAACCATTTTGTTCCTATTTTGTGAAAATGATGGTTTTTGGAAATTTTGAAACTGGCCTCTTCTAGGTGTTCTAGCATTATTTCTTCTCATTTGAGAAAATTCATTTTTATGCACAAAATCATTTTTCTTAGGTTGTCTACCATGACCGTTTTCATTCCTAGGTTTTAGTCTAGGTTGTCTAGTGTCCTTAGGTTGACTAGGTTTTCTATTATCTTGATTTTTAGGTTTCTTATGTTGAACCTTAGATGATTGTGTAGGTGGTGGCTCAACATTATCTTTAGCTTTATTTTTATCAAAACCTATTCCTTCCTTAGAAAAATGCATAGTGTCAAGAATTAAATTTAAGTCTTTATGAGGATTATTAAATTTCTTGATCGTGCTCTCAAGTTTAGCGACTTGCTCTTTTAAAGCTTTGCAAGACCCACATTCACTTGATGAGCTTTCTGGTTTGTCAGCGCTTCTTTTTCCAAAAAATTTGTTTTCTTGTTTAAGTGTTTCATTTTCTTTTTCCAATTTTTCAAAATCGTTTTCAAGTAAAGAAAGTCGTTTATTCAAAGATTTATTTGTTTTAGAAGCGCTAACAAATTCCTCATAGAGTTCATGAAGTGCTTCTTGCATTTCTTCAAAAGTATAAGAGTTGGAAGAAATGTTACATACCTCTTGGACGTCGTCGCTTTGATCTTCGTGTGCCATGAGGCAAAGATTTGCAGCTTCGTCCTCCTCTTGGTCGGTTGATTCGTCGCCGGAATCGCCACCCCAAGAGATGTAGGCCCTTTGCTTCTTGAAGCCAGGCTTGTCCTTGTCGTGTTTGGCCTTTGGACACCTTGGCTTGATGTGGCCAATCTCGCCACAGCCGTAGCACTTGGGAGGACCGTCGTGCTTCCTTCCCTTCCGCTCAAATTCATTCTTCATGAACTTGTGGAACTTCTTGATGACGAGCCCAAATTCATTGTCGTCATCGCTTGAAGCCTCTTCCACCGGCTCCTTGGTGGCTTTGAGAGCTATCCCCTTTTTCTTTTGTTCATCCAAAGACGGGGTTAGAATAGTAGATTCATAGGTTTTAAGATTACCTCTTAGCCCGTCGATGGTGACGTTGGAGACTCCGATGGATTTGTAGATTGCATCGGCTTTTGACCTCCATTCGGGTGTGAGACTCCGTAGGATTTTCCTCACAAGATCCTTGTTGGTGTAGGTCTTTTTGAGGGCATGAAGATCGTTGATGATCTTTGAGAACCGGTCGAACATGTCATCGATTTTCTCACCTTCTTTCATTCGGAACATTTCGTACTCTTGGGTGAGAAAATCGATCTTGGCTTCACGCACTTGATCGGTACCTTCGTACGTCACTTCAAGCTTGTCCCACATCTCCTTGGCGGTTGTGCAACAGGAGATCTTTCGGTAGTCATCGGGGTTGACCGCGCAATATAGCATGTTGATGGCCTTTGCATAGTTTTCAATCTTCTTGATGTCCTCGGCATCATATTCGTTTTCGGTCTTTGGGACCGTGGTTTCTCCCACTTTCTTCATAGGGATTTCTTCGCCATTTTTGATCACCAACCACAATTGGAAGTTGGTGGAATGAATATAGATTCTCATCTATTCCTTCCAATAAGAGTAGTTGGTGCCATCAAAGAGTGGTGGCCTAGAGGTTGATTGACCTTCTCCAATTCCTGCATAGAGATTTCTAGAAGAAGAGCCCATGATCGCTTTACTCTCAAACGATTAAGTTTGGACGCGAGTTAGGCTCTGATACCAATTGTTAGAATAATAGACCAACGCTAGAGGGGGGGGGTGAATAGCGTTTGATCAAGAAATCGCAGGAATAAAAAATGAATAAACGTGAAGTAAAGATGCACACGGATTTTACCCCGGTTCACCACAACTTGTGGCTAATCCAGCCTCCCGAGAGACTCTCTCGAGCTACACTACTATCTTGTTAAGCTTAACGGTGCTTAACAAACCCGTACAACTTGAGAGTTCAAGTCACACGAACCTCAACGAACCTTCGAAGGAAACAGCCCTTCCTTCGAACAACAAGAGAAATACCTTCTCTTGTCAAGTGTCTAAGAACACTAAAAAAACACTCAAGAACAATACTCTCTTTTAGAGTGGATAATGAGTAAACTAAGAACGCTCAAGACCACAACACAAGCTTCACAAAAAATGGCTCTCAAAAGCTATGAAAATTGAAGAATGATTTGCAATGAAAGAGTAGGAGTTGTGAAGTAATGTGATATGTAAAACAGACCCAAACACCCCATTTTATAGTAGACAAAAAAGGCTCCAACGGACCAAAGTATTTAAGGGGTGATTGGCACAATTTGTGGGATTTGATAAAATTTGGATCTGCTGAAAATCACCCAGACAGCGCTGTCCTAGGCCTGGACATCGCTGTTCTAGGCTTGTGGTTTGAAAAATGGGAAGCAACGGTCATGCCAACAGCGATGTCTAAAATCCCTACATCGCTTTTTTGGCTGTTGACTTCCAAACAAGGAAAGTTTTAGCCTTAAATTCCTTCCAACGGTCAGGTCTCTACATCGATGTTCTATACTAGAACATCGCTGTTTAGGTCTGCCTTTGAAGATGGAAGTTTGGCCTGACAGCGCTGTTGCTGGGTCAACATCGCTGTCCAAAAACTTTCTGCCAATGCACTATATTTTTGGCTTAGGTTGGACAGCGCTGTAGGGAAGCCTACATCGCTGTTCCAAAAGTTTCTGGAAATCCAACCTTGGCTCAACAGCGATGTCTGGTGTCCAACATCGTTGTTGGAAGACTTAACGCCAAACCATGTTTTTAGCTACCGAGGCCAGACAGCGCTGTTGATTACCTCAACATCGCTGTTGGGCTGGTTTAGCCAGACCCATGGTTGGTTTAGTCACGCCGTTAGCAGATGTCAAAAACGCAAGTTCTCCAAAATAAAAACCAAGTTTAGAAAACATTTGTTATTGCATTTTGCTAAGAAATCAAGTAAAACATCTTGAAAACCACATCATTTAGTTGAAAACCACGTCTAGTCAAGTTCGCGCCGTTTCGCATGGTTTTCACTAAACGACCAAAAACGGAAGGTGTTTTTGTGGCGTTTTTGTTGGAGAACTAATTAAAAGTGCCCAGTAGTAAAAACCAGTCATAAAAAGTTGAAAACAACTTGGTTGGTTTGGGCGCCAAAAACCAATGCCGAAAACCGAGAGCCGAACGCCGGTTTCTGAAAACCGAACGCCGGATGGCTTGGTTTTTGGTCTAGGCGAACTCCAAGTGTTTTTGGGTATTTTAAAACTTATGAAAAACATTTTTGAGTTTGTAAAAAGAGTTTTGATGATATGAGCCTAGAGAGCCATGTTTTGAAAGTTTGTGCCGGTCTTGATCACATTAAGACCGACTCAATACAAATCTAATTCTTCGTTCTTGATTCTGGATTCTTGGTTCTCAAAATATCATGCCATGTTCCTTCGCCTTGGTTTTTGTTCTCTTTAGCCTTGTTATGTCACGGCGGTTTGGCATTATCAAAACCTGTCATAGAAACGAACACAGATTAGTACGACGTAGGCGTAAACTTGTGTTCCAACAGTACGGTACCTAGGTACCGTGTCACGGTACCTTAGTACCGACCGCCACCAGGTACCGTGAATAAAACACAGTGGAACGGTATGGAGGGTACCGTTTGGACGGCATAGCCTACCGTGCCGGCGGTACCTGGGTACCGTTTGGGCGGTAGGGTGGTACCGTACTATGCGTAACTTTGAACAGTGTCGTCTTCAACCTCGAGCCAAGTTTCGGAAATTCCATTTTTAATCACCAAACTTCAATTAAACTATATAGAAATGTTCTCTAATGTTCATAGGTCATTTTGGTATCATTAATTCATAGTTTTAACATTAAATTCAAGGTTTATGATTCTTGGTTCTTCAAGCATGTCAAACACAAAACTCAACCAAACGACCGTTTATGAACGTAGAAACGATCTATACGAACATTCTAGTCATTAGATATATCAACGGGCTTACCCTGAAGCGTAAGGGGGGTTTTGACGATTTTCCGGCAAAACTTCCGGCAATGATTACTCCCATCTCCGGCGACCATTCACAAAATTGACAGCATCTATGTACTCTCCATATTCATAGCTCTCATATGAAAGAAGAAGGAAAGATTTTGGTGTGGAAATGAGGAAGAGGAGAGTAGCATTTATAGCCAGAGAAGAAGGAAGAAGACAATTGGTGATCCTGGTGATGATGGGTCGATTATTGCGCAGGGCTGCGATGCTGATGAATTTCTCACGATTCTTCTCTGATTGGGACTAATTTGGTCCCAGTCGGGGTACACTTTTTGGTCCAACTTTATCCGAATTGAATTCTGTTTGCACCGTTGCGATCAGACAGTTAAACTCTATCCAACGGTATAATTTTTATATTTATTCGTTATACTTTTTCCGACATCATATTTTTGGGTGGTTGACTTTGACAAAGTCAATATTGATTCAATTGACCTTTATTCAAAAAGGTTCTCATAATTAATTCATATAATTTATTTCCATGATTTATTTCAATAAATAATTTCAAAGTCACATTATAAACAATTTCTTCATTTATTCTTAATTTGGATCTGTACTCAGGTTTCCAATCAAGATCATACAATAAGTCAACATATTGGATTTATCTCTATAAGATTTATCCAGATTGTGATATTGAATATTTAAACATATTTTATTTCGTCCCAAAGCCCAACAACAATTTATTTTAATCAAAACTATTTGATTAATTAATTAATTATTTATTAATAATTCTAGGGTATATTTTGGGGCGTTACATTTCTCCCCCCCTTAAAAGGAATTTCGTCCTCGAAATTCTTCTAAGGCCAAACGTTCAACATTCCGTAGTGATCTTACTTAATCATGATTGTGTCATGTTTATTTAGTTAAATCATATTCACGTCATTATCCACACGGATATGTATTCTTAAATTGTCGATGTTACGAAACTCGTTCTTTCTTCAAGAGATTAACAATATTTGATTAAGCAAGACATTCAGTGATCCTTCAGTTTCAACAATTAAGGTTTCCTTGCAATGTATATGGTTGTATATTTGACATACTCGCACATAACTTCGTTTATTCACAATTTCCCAATTGTACAACGTTGGTTAACGATATTTCTTCTTTTGATTGAAAGTCCTTTAGTAGCCTTTGCCGTTACAAATTATCAAGTTCGCGATAGATATAGTGAGAGATTTTGGAGTTTGTCTTCAATTCACACATCATAACGTAAATTTCACTTTGAGATATCTTCATATCGTTCACATAATTCAAAAATGATTCGCAAATACGTCAAAGGTCATTTAGTGGTCCAAGATTTCCAAGATATGGATTTTGTCATCATTTACGAGGAAGTACTGTCAATTGGTTGTACAGTAGTTTGCCGTTATCAATCTCTTGTCGAAATAATTCTTCGTTCATCTTCGTAGTAGTTCTCATTGTCGTTAATGAGTCTATGTACCAATTCCTATGATAACGTTTAAGGATCGTCTCGTGTACGTCTTGTCGTATTCAAATTTTCTTTCATTAATTTGAAAACATATCTAGATATGATAGCGACAGATTCGATTGTAGCACTATGGCTGATCTCGTTTTGTGGAAAAAGATAATATCTTCAGTACGTGATTCAATTCATGAATTCATAGAGTGAGGAATCTTTACTAGTTCTTATACCAATATCACATATGGGTTCGGGATCTTCACTTGAATGATTCAGCCTGTTCTTGTGACGTCATTTCTTCCTTGGTTGTTGCACACACATATCCTTGCTAGGATTCTAACAATATCATCGATAATAATCTTCAGAGATAGCGTAATCGTATTAATCGTTTTGTAGTTCATAAAGAGAGGTTTAACATAATATTTAAGTCAGGGTAGTTTTACTATTGTGATCGAGTCACATATTCCACAGGGTATAGTTTTCAAAGATCAGTATCATGGTATCACCGAGTATTGGTTTGGTTTCAATGAAGAATCATTTTGATACAAAGAATGATCAAGCGAGATGTTTTCAAGGGTGTAGTTAACACAAGTTTGAGTATTTCAAGGATATGAGTCACAAGATATCAAGACAGCATTTGCGGATTACTGTTACTAATCGTAGGTTTTCTTCTTTCAATATTTTACTCTTTAGAAGTTACTCAAGAGGTCATTGTCTTAGGAAATAGCCATTTTGACTTTTCATCTCAGATTTGAACGTTTTTCCAGGACAGCGAATCTGACTGTTCAAGGGTCTCAATATGTCATATCGCTAGCAGACTATAATATTAGCGAGTATGTTCTCGTCTGTAGCTATATTGAATACATTTTACTGTACGTATTTTGGCTAGTGACCATTACCTCTCCATAAACGGTCAGGTTTCCGAGGCTATATATATCACGATTATGAAACGAGTATTTCACATTCTCTCATTATGGAAGGAAGTTCTCGAACACTTCCTTATACCATAAGATTCGTTGGTCTACTTGGAAGTCATTCTCTTGGTAGAAATCCAAAGTTTATGGCTATTGCAGTAGATTTAGGAAGAGAGTTGATAAGGCGAAAGATTAAACTTGCCTATGGAGGAGGTAGTGTTGGTCTTCAAGGAGCTGTTGCCTCAACAGTCTTTACCAACGGTGGTCTCGTTAGAGGTTTTATTCCTAGGTACATAGCAACAAGAGGTGTCTATGGACCTACGTACGGTGTAGAGCATACAGTTTCCAGCAACTATTACAAGTATTTCGAGATGAATCATGCCGTGGAAGCTTTCATTATTCTTCCCGGAGGAGTCGACACTATGGAAGGTTTGTTCACCCTAATCTCGTGGGCTTCTGAAGGTTTACACAATAGACCCATTGGTCTTTTGAACATTGACGGTTATTTTAATAACCTAATCAAGTTTTTAGATGATGCGGTGAGGCAGAACTTCATGGCTTCCAGTCAAAGAAAACTTTTCATTTCTTCTTTCTTTGTTGGTGAGCTTTTAGACAAACTAGAGTTTGCTAAAGCTTTTCCGGCTCCTGAAGCTAATTATGACGAGTTCGCAAATCCTGGGGGGTTAGATTTGGAGTTACATTTATAATATTACTTCATGTAATCCCAGTTGTATTGGTATCGGAATCCATAAATATTATTCTACGTTGTATGGCCAGTGTGAGCTGTATTTCTTCATTATTCAGTCTTTCATTGTTGGTGTCACTATTTCACGTCTTGTTTTATATTGTCACCACGTCGCAATCTTTCGAACGAGTCAATTACTTTACTTCATTATTTCAATCAGACTACATCGACTTTTTCGATGATAAGCAATAAGGTCATTAATCGCTTCATAACAAGGCATCAGTTCATTCAACAAGGTTGAGCGGTCTATAGTTTCTAACAAGCAGGTTATTTGAATTTGATCGAATAGGTCATCAGTTCATAGTAAAGGATAGCAATTCTCGATCGTCAGTTTGTTCAAGTTTCTTAACAGGGATTTGTGAGTATCTTGACCGTAAGTCAATCTTAGAGAATACAATGAATTCTCTTAGCTGATCAAATAAGTCATGATACGAGGTAAAGGATAACGATTTATTCAACTGACAGTAGTTGATATAGAGTCTCATTGATTTGCGTATGAGCAAAATAGGTATTCTCCCAAGGAGGAAACACTTGATCAGATAATTCTTTGTCAGAAAGTCATTGATGGAAACACGTTCAATACAGAGTTACAAATATTGGTCCTTCAGTTCAGATCTTTCTTTCGCGTATCACACGAAAAGACTTGACACTCCTTTTGGTTGAGAGGTTTGCGCACACAAATTCGAGATGAACTCGGTCGGTTTAAAAATCAGCTTTGCTTTCACTTATATAAGGTTTCCATAATCGATCTTCAGTTGAAGAATTCTTCGTCAAGAGTTGTCAATATCAACGTCGTTCGACTAACCAATGTATACTAAGGATAATTGTCAAATTCCTTGTATGGTATTTCAATGAGGTTTTGTTAGGAGTTGTCGTTTAACGAACGATTTCGATTCCTAAGATATAATCGCATATTTGCATCTTAATGAATTAGACATCAGAATGGGGATAGATTAGATAACAGAGTTTATTGATTTTAAACGTTCGTGTTTGAATCAGTGATTAGATCGTCTTGAGTCCACATGAGTATCTTTGACATTGGCTTGACAGATGCTTCTCAACAATTATCGTTTCTTCATAGTCGTCTCACTTTCGTACGATTTTGCAATGCAGATCAGTTTCGTCCATCGCGATGCGATGCGTACGTTAATAACGGATCAGAGAGTCATATATATTTCATTCATTATTTCGTCTCTTCACTGAGTACGAAAGTTCTACTAGAGTCTATGTTCGATATGATTTCAGTACTAATCAATTGTCATTTAATGAGAATTCTAACAGAGTGAGTATTTACCAAGTAAATTCTCATACCTTTCCTAGAGCAGAGGGACGCGAGAGTCGTGGATGTGATTAACTCAATTTTTTTTATTCAAATTTTGATACGAAGATCGGTTTTAAAACCATTTGCTCTGATACCAAATTGTAACACCCTAATCCGTCCAGGTCTACAGCCCCTTTCGGACTAAAGTATTAACTTGGTAATCGTAAAATTTAAAACTTTTCAAAAACTTTTATTTTTCATAAACAGTACAGAGTTTTCAATATTGCAGAAGCTTAACAAATCATAACCACAAACATAATTTATTTATATTCTTTAATTCAAAACCATCACATCCATTCCGACTATCTCGCCTCCGTCTGCCTCTAGGATCACGTCACATCATTCTATTGACCTGCGTGTAGCAAATAAAACACACTACACGCTCAGCGGTAAAGCTGAGTAAGCATATCTAATGCGTCGAACATCCATATAAATTGAATCTCAATTCATAATCAATTCATTTGATATCATGCACATAATATTCCGTTCAGATATTCAATAATCAATATTCAATTTTCACATTTATTATTCATCCATTCAACATGTATATTTAACATTCATATTTATTCATTATTTGTCATTCAACAATATCCTTAACTATTCTAGTCTAAGGCCAATCTAATTGACATTTACCAACTCTTAAACTATTTCTAGTTCAAGGTACTTCTAACCAACTCTTAAGCTAGGTCATTAGTTTAAGGTACATATTCCGATTGATTTACCAACTCTTAAACTAGCCTTCGCTTAAGGTACAAATCTAGGAAACCGAACAGTAGAATACTAACTGTCGGGTTGGGTGGTATCCCCAAACGAGTTCCTCTAGTTTGGTTTATGGATCCCGTACGTACGTTTTAACCTAGGCCACCGAATACTCATGATTATACCCGCAAGGCCTATTTCTAAACTATCTTAGAGGTCTTCTAGATAGTCTTAGAAACCAAAGTCAACCTAGGTATATCTTAGAGTTCTTCTAGATATCCTTACAATCCAAATCATTTCATAATCATCAACATATTCATTTCAATTCATAATTTAATCCTTGATAATCATTTTAATCAGAGGTTTCCTCAAGCCATAATCATCATAGTAATCATTCATCATAATCATCAATCAACATAACATTCGATAGCAAATAGCGGCCTAGCTTCGAGTGTTAACACCCCAACTTACTGTCATGCATCACATAAAGTCTTTGTATTAATCAAAACATCATTTTTATTTCCAGAAATCACGTTTATATTAATTATAACTGATTGGTATTAAAAATAGGATTAAAGGGTCCATAATTCGAATTTTCTAGAAAATATTAGGTTCTGGACGGTACCCGGTACGGTACCTAGGTACCGTGTCACGGTACCTTAGTACCGACCGCCACCAGGTACCGTGAATAAAACACAGTGGAATGGTAGGGAGGGTACCGTTTGGACGGCATAGCCTACCGTGCCGGCAGTACGTGGGTACCGTTTGGGTGGTAGGGTGGTACCGTACTATGCGTAACTTTGAACAGTGTCGTCTTCAACCTCGAGCCAAGTTTCGGAAATTCCATTTTTAATCACCAAACTTCAATTAAACTATATAGAAATGTTCTCTAATGTTCATAGGTCATTTTGGTATCATTAATTCATAGTTTTAACATTAAATTCAAGGTTTATGATTCTTGGTTCTTCAAGCATGTCAAACACAAAACTCAACCAAACGACCGTTTATGAACGTAGAAACGATCTATACGAACATTCTAGTCATTAGATATATCAACGGGCTTACCTTGAAGCGTAAGGGGGGTTTTGACGATTTTCCGGCGAAACTTCCGGCAACGATTACTCCCATCTCCGGCGACCTTTCACAATATTGACAGCATCTATGTACTCTCCATATTCATAGCTCTCATATGAAAGAAGAAGGAAAGATTTTGGTGTGGAAATGAGGAAGAGGAGAGTAGCATTTATAGCCAGAGAAGAAGGAAGAAGACAATTGGTGATCCTGGTGATGATGGGTCGATTAGTGCGCAGGGCTGCGATGCTGATGAATTTCTCACGATTCTTCTCTGATTGGGACTAATTTGGTCCCAGTCGGGGTACACTTTTTGGTCCAACTTTATCCAAATTGAATTCCGTTTGCACCATTGCGATCAGACAGTTAAACTCTATCCAACGGTATAATTTTTATATTTATTCGTTATACTTTTTCCGACATCATATTTTTGGGTGGTTGACTTTGACAAAGTCAAAATTGATTCAATTGACCTTTATTCAAAAAGGTTCTCATAATTAATTCATATAATTTATTTCCATGATTTATTTCAATAAATCATTTCAAAGTCACATTATAAACAATTTCTTCATTTATTCTTAATTTGGATCTGTACTCAGGTTTCCAATCAAGATCATACAATAAGTCAACACATTGGATTTATCTCTATAAGATTTATCCAGATTGTGATATTGAATATTTAAACATATTTTATTTCGGCCCAAAGCCCAACAACAATTTATTTTAATCAAAACTATTTGATTAATTTATTATTTATTTATTAATAATTCTAGGGTATATTTTGGGGCATTACAGTTTATAAAAGCCAAAATTGTATTTGTATGGAACTGCCCAAGACTGCATTTCGGGCTTAAATTCATTTGGTAACATCATCTCTCCCCTCATATTCAGCCCCTTGAAAGGTAATTACTATGGAGCACTAACTAAGATGGGATCCATTATTTTATAGTTTGTTTGATTTCTAAGCATGAATTTAGATGACTCTTGCTGGAATATTGGCCTTGGCTTCTAATCTGTGACCATTTTTCCAGGTTCACAAAAATGACAATAGACAATGGTTTCATTTGTTAGAAAGAACTGGTACACATCAAACCCTTTCATGTTCCTTTATTTTGTTGTTTCATTTTTAGTGTGTTGAATGCATGCCCCCATTTATTGTGTTTATTTCATGGAAAATTCTATGGTACCCTGTGTAAGCTTGAGTATACATACTGATTCAACATTATCTATTCCTTGGGCAGCTACCGGCCTATTCTTTTTATTCTTTTAAAGGAAGTATGCCCCCCCTAATACTCTATTAATAGAAATAATAGAAGAAATAATAGAAAGGGAAGCCCCGAAAACCTTATGAATAGACCACTACCATCATTCAGTGAATGAAAGCGAGTATCTGGTCTTTTATGATCGTGAGGCACTGCATGCAGGAGGTCGAGTTGGTTAGTACGAATGGCAGCTACCAGGGGACAAGGTACTTTTGAAAGCGGAAATAATACGCTGTATCTATGTTCAACTCATTTAGTAAGAATAAGTATAGATTCTAGGTTTTTAAACTTCCCATTTACAAAGCACATCTAAAGCCGGATGATAACACCAGATGTTGTTTTAGGCATAATAACACTTTATTTTTTGATGCCCTCATATATCTTCCCCAGGATTGTTCAAAGACATTCAAATAGTCCACACATGGAATTAAGTGATTAAGTTAATATAGAACTCCATATCTTCCGTTGTCAAATTGAAGCCAAAATAAAGTTTTCTTGGTAGAGTTTTTTGGCAGTGTGAGGAAGAATACAGTCTAAGTCTAATACTGTTAAATTCAGTTTTTTAGCCTATATGACAATATAGGCTAAAATAAAGTGTCTCCATGTTCAAAGTTTTAAATTTAATGTTCTAAAATCCACTGCGAAAATTCCTCTATATGACAGTCTACACTGTCATATAGATACATCATATTATTTTGCCCTTTTCTCCAAGAATGTGGAGTGTGAGTGATTGCCCAAACTTGAGCAATACTTGTACGTTGGTGTAACGAATCAAACCGACTTTCCCCATATCTTTTGCCCCTTTACAATGGAGCTCGAGACAGGTGTCAGCCGTCTCAGAGAAGGAGGGGTGGAAGATAGCTCTGATTTGTCCTTTATCCTCCCATATTCAAAGGTAACCTTCTTAATATGAAAGTGAAACCTTCACCAATCTGGAAATCAATAATTTGGGGTTTCACTTGATTTGAATATCTGATTAATTGGATTTCGGACTTCTATATTGTTAATTGAAAGCCGAAAGCTCCCAATTTCCAAGCATGGGATTCACACCCTCTATTCTCATTTTTTTTTTTGATAAAAAATTATGTTCCTCATACAAACCATACATAGGAAGTTTGTCTTAGACATAAGGTAGGGTTCTCAAATCTCAAGGTTAGAGAATCACATCACTTCACTTTGCTCCATTCACTTCACCTCATTTTTTCAAAGAGAAATGCTAGCTTTTATGTTCATATTATTCTTGGTATGTTTCTGCTAAGCTTCTCTTCTTTTGCTGTTTTGACGTTAAAAAAAAGTGTTTGCATTCTTGGAATGCTGCAAATTAAATTTCATGACTGTTATGGAGATTACCGTTGCTCTGTTCACTTCACTTTAATAAGAGGCTAAAAACAAGAGGGAAGGGTGCTACTGAATCTAATGTAAAGGCTAAGCTAATTCTAAATCCCCCTTAATAAGAGACTAAAAACAATCATTAACTTGGGTATTTAGTTTTTAAACTTAAATTTATTACAGAAATAAAAAAGCCTTACCAAGACTATGTTGGTGTTAAGATTATTACATGAACTCTCTTATTTATTCTATTTGTTTGTTCAATGATGATTTACCTTTGAACACAAGAAAATATGTTTCCAGAATTCCAACATATCCTCGTCAATTTACCAAGTTTGCTATGTTGTCACTACATCCTCTTTTATTTTTCTTGTGAGACATTTGGTAGATTTTGTTTCAGGAGTTAGATATGTTTTTCTTCCTAGCTTTTCGGCATGGTGGTTGAAGCGCATCCAAAAAAACTTGGGAGAATTGTAAATGTTCCAAACTTTTAGAGTATTCACTATCTTAGGGTTTTTGTTTTAAACAAGGTTTATAAACATAGCAGGTTTTTACTAAGTAGGTCACAAGAAGATCTGGATTTTGATCAAATTTGAGATATAATTTTTTTCTTCAACATTTTGGAATTGGCTCAAATTTCAAGGAATTCCAAACTTCGGAAGTTTCTAGGCGCAGTTTTTTTGAAATTGAGTCAATTGTTTATACACCTTTTCCCATAAAAATGATTTGAAGGATTTGAAGTCCTTAGAAGGTAATTTAGAATGCAATTGATTGCATTTGGTTCCCAAATCATGGATATAAGTAATCTACTTGTTGAGTTGTATTGCAGCTAAAAATATTGTTTTTTTTACAAAACCGAGGTTCATGGTATTGTTTATAGTATTTAGATGTATGAATTTGTTAGATAAAAGGGGTTTGCTTCAACATATGTTATACCCGAGTAATACTTAGGGCTTGTTGATACATATTTTATGGAATTTTGGGAGTAAGATATCATGTTCTGTATATCACAGTGGCACTTCGATCATAGACATCTGCAGACGTCATCTAAAGAGTGATCGAAGTAGGTAAAGTCATCATGCATGCAACTATAAACCGTTGTTTCTAAACATGTTGGAAGGAATGAGCAAGTAGGTAAAATCATACATCTATTAATCCATTTGTACGACTGTACGCTGTGTTCTGTTTATAAAAGCCAAAATTGTATTTGTAGGGAACTGCCCAAGACTGCATTTCGGGCTTAAATTCATTTGGTAACATCATCTCTCCCCTCATATTCAGCCCCTTGACAGGTAATTACTATGGAGCACTAACTAAGATGGGATCCATTCTTTTACAGTTTGTTTGATTTCTAAGCATGAATTTAGATGACTCTTGCTGAAATATTGGCCTTGGCTTCTAATCTGTGACCATTTTTCCAGGTTCACGA
Source organism: Cuscuta campestris (assembly GCA_900332095.2). Taxonomy (NCBI): domain Eukaryota; kingdom Viridiplantae; phylum Streptophyta; class Magnoliopsida; order Solanales; family Convolvulaceae; genus Cuscuta; species Cuscuta campestris. Next base: position 133,552 of record OOIL02001465.1, on the reverse strand, counting down.
AAATGACAATAGACAATGGTTTCATTTGTTAGAAA
>OOIL02001465.1:78735-116603 GCA_900332095.2 Cuscuta campestris | reverse complement strand
ACACATTCGAAGAACGTAATACTTCAAGTCTGAGGATCGTTATACCAATAGTCGCATTAAGGACACTTAGAGCATAGACTAAAAGTCTAGGCAATGCCCTTAAGGTGGGTCAGGTCTGGCATCCTATTATTAACGATAATATCTGCCCGAGAGTAGATGCGAACACTCCGTCATTGACCAAGAGACTAGGTCAAACATCTAACTCTCACTAGTCTCACACGCATTAACGATATCCTGCTCTCGTTAATGCTTCGACTATAGACCGTTCAGAATTATACTAAGTGACAAGATGTCAGTCTCAACATCAGAAGACTCATTCTGATAAACATCTTATAACATAATTCTAGGAATGCAATTAAGAGTTTACATTAGCATGAGATGTTTGTAAACTTAATGCATCTGCCTTTACATGATAGAAAATATCTAAGATATTACAACAGCAGTTGGCCATAAGGGCACCAACTCCAACAAAGACTTGAAGTTGCATTACTTGAAGTATTCAAAAAGGTGCACATGATTTTATTGAAGTCCGAGACGCGTTCGGGACACCTAACGGAGGACTCGGAGGAGTAGAAGATTTCCGAAGACTTTTTATTTTATTTTATTTTATTTTATTTTATTTTATTTTTTTATTTTTTTTTAAATCCCAGCGGGCAAACCACCAAACTCGGTGGGGTAAGGTCTAGGCAACCCTTACCAGCTATTATTAAGAAAGCATGAGGATACAAAAGGAGGGGATGACCAAACCGAGGCCTAAAGCCAGCCCCTCATACGGAAGACAAACCTTCCGGGGGAACAAACCTCAAAAGTAAGGGGTAAGGGAACCTAGAAAAAGGCTTGACCAAGGCCATAAGAAGGTCCTAACTAGCAACAAAACCACTATACTACGGCATGACCAATGCCACATACGGTCCTAACAACAAAACAACACAACAAGTCCAAACGAAGCACAATGGCCAAAGAGCACAGCCTTGCAATCAGGTACTTCAAAAGGGTAGGACCACACTCACACCGGAGCAAAACAGCCAAGCCAACGGCTGGTCCTACCCAACTACACAAAACCATACCCACCAAGACTAGAAGAAAATAAATAAAATTCTTCATAGTCATGGCAAACGTAATGGTTTTTATATAGCTGTAAAGATTCTTCACAGAATAATGCTCCATACAAAGCCACCAAATAGAACCACCAACATAACCATAATTCACAAGAGCATACCACCATAAAAGAGAGAGAACATAACAAGGAATAAAAATGTCCTCCTGATAATCCCAAATGTAGTCAACAGCAAGCGTTATGAAAACAATGGAGTAAAGAATAGCCCACCAAGTAGGCCAGACCAAAACACAGAAGGGGCTAACGGAGGGGATCATCCTTACCAGGTTTAGCACTGGTTGAGGCATAACTGGGAAATTGTCTAAGATCCAATTGATGTAACTTTTGTGCTTCAAGGGGCAGGTCAAAGACAGAGAAAAACTGAAAGGAGTGTGACTGATTACAGCTCCATGTCACCAAGAAATGAGGCAGTCTGTTTACTTGCTTCTCACACACCTCAAAGGAGCTCTTAACACAAGAGAGAAGAAAGTGAAACTTTCTTAAATAGTCACCTTGCTCCGGGTTAATCCCAAGTTGAAGGAAGGGAACCTCCCCTTCATCAGTCTCAATGATAATGCTTCTGAAGCCATGCACCAGTCCCCAACTTAGAACTTGGACTCCAACTTCCAAATAGACCATGTACTTTGGTTTAGGGCTGGAAGAAGCATAACCAAAAAGGAATTCCCCTTTGCTATTCCTTAGGACAGCAGCTGCAGCAGTTTGATGAGGAAATTGTCCTCCAGCAAGGTTAAGTTTAACAGATTCTCCCTCAGGATATTGCCAACAAACCTTTTTGATCATAAAGGATTTTTTATTTTATTGAGTCGTAGGAATATTTGTAAGGATGACAAAAATATCTTCTCTCCAAAATTATTTTTATGAGAGTTAAAATAAAAATTACGGAGTATATTTATTTTTGGAGTCAATTGAAAAATCCTTTTAATTGTTCAAAATACATTTATTGAGTCAGTTACAAAAAGTGTGTCAAACATTTATCAAAATATTTATTTTGATATTAGAAAATATTTTTTCAAAACAAAAATATTTTATTCAAATATTTTCGTGTTCATCGTTTGACACACAAAATAATTTTTGGACTCACTTTTACTCCTTTATTCAAATTCTTTGAATAGAGAGGAGGAGCTTCTCTGATTCCCATTGTCTCAAACAACGAGTGTTATGCCAATTCTGCTCTCAATCGCAACTGGCTTGGACCCTTTGTGTTTGCACCATTATTCCTTTTGTAATCAATTAAATTTCTTAAATTAATCGATTAATTTTCCATGACTATCGAGGGACCGCCTGAGCTTTTGATCTAATCGATTTTTACCTTTGCTTTAATCGATTAGTTTACTCAGATCCTTCTAATCGATTAGTCCCTTTGCATTAATCGATTATTGGCACTGCATTAATCGATTATTATGCTGCATTTTTCATCACTGCATCTTTTCTTGGACCAATGGATATATTTCTTCACCTCCTATTTAAACACCCTCCCTTGGTCATTTTTCTTAACAAGAAACACTTTAATACTCCCCATTCTTGAGGTTATAATCCTCCATTCAATTCTTTCTCAACTTGATATATTTTGAGAGAAAACTAAGTGTTTTCAAGAGAGTGTTTTGTCATTCATTAGAGCTTTAATCATTTCTCATTTCTACTCTTTTGAGAGCTATTATATATTAAGAGGTTGAAGAAGTTTGTTCTTCTTGTTGTTCAAGACTTATGTCACTTAAGTCTTGGTTGTGAAGTCTTGTAGAGGGCATATCTACGAGCAATTGTGACGAGGCTTGTGGGATTCAAGTTCTCGAGCCAAGTGCTACGGCTGTGGCGAGATTGGCCACATCAAGCCAAGGTGTCCAAAAGCCAAACACGGCAAGGATAAGCCTGGCTTCAAGAAGCAAAGGGCTTACATCTCTTGGGGTGGTGACTCCGGCGACTAGTCAACTGACCAAGAAGAGGAGGAAGCCGCCAACCTCTGCCTCATGGCGCACGAAGATCAAAACGACGACGTCCAAGAGGTATGTACCATTTCTTCCGACTCTTATACTTTTGAAGAAATGCAAGAAGCACTTCATGAACTTTATGAGGAATTCGTTGGCGCTTCTAAAACAAATAAATCTTTGAAGAAACGTCTTTCTTCACTTGAAAACGATTTTGAAAAATTTGAAAAAGAAAATGAAATACTTAAACAAGAAAACAAATTTTTTGGAAAAAGAAGCGCTGTCAAGAAATTTGAGAGCACGGTCAAGAAATTTAATACTCCTCACAAAGACTTAAATTTACTTCTTGACACTATGCATTTTTCTAAGGAAGGAATAGGTTTTGATAAAAATGAAGCTAAAGATAATGTTGAGCCACCATCTAGACAATCATCAAAGGTTCAACATAAGAAACCTAAAAATCAAGATAATAGAAAACCTAGTCAATCTAAGGACACTAGACAACCTAGACTAAAACCTAGGAATGAAAATGGTCATGGTAGACAAACTAAGAAAAATGATTTTGTGCATAAAAACGAATTTTCTCAAATTAGGAGAAATAATGCTAGAACACCTAGAAAAGGCCAGTTTCAAAATTTTCAAAAACCATTGTTTTCACAAAATAGGAACAAAATGGTTAAACCCTCTAACTATTATGAACCTAGGCACATGTACAACCCCAACGTAGTTTGTCATTATTGTAATAGGATAGGCCATATTGCTCCCGTTTGCTACACTAGGCATAGGCACCTATCACAAAATCAAGCACACTACCATCACACACCTAACACCTGAGGACCCAACGTAAATTGGGTACCTAAAACTCATTGATGTGTTTCATAGGTGTGCTTGAAGGCATCAAGTGTACTTTGGTACCTTGATAGCGGATGCTCCAAGCACATGACCGGGGATGCATCCAAGTTTCTCCAAATTAAACCCGCTAAAGGAGGAAACATGATTTTTGGAGATAATAGCAAGGGAAAGATTATCGGCATTGGTTCAGTAGGTAAATCTGAAAACTCCTCTATAGATAATGTTTTGCTTGTTAAAGGTCTTAAACACAATCTCTTGAGCATAAGTCAATTATGTGACAAGGGAAACCGTGTGACCTTCGATTCAAAATCATGCACGGTAGAACGCCTTAGTGACAATAAGGTCATTCTACGTGGTGATAGAATCGATAACATTTATATGGTTAACTTAGACAAATCTCCCTCCGGCTTTGCTAAGTGCCTCATGAGTAAAGAGGAAGACACTTGGTTATGGCACCCAAGGGTAGCTCATATGAACATGAACCTTTTGAACAAATTGGTTTCACAAGACTTAGTAATTGGCATTCCGAAACTTAAGTTTGAAAAAGACACCATATGTGATGCGTGTCAAAAGGGGAAGCAAGTTAGGGCCTCGTTTAAGTATAAGAACGTTGTTTCAACGTCTAGACCACTTCAACTTTTGCACATGGATCTCTTTGGTCCTTCTAGAACGAAAAGTTTTGATGACTACTCTAGGTTTACATGGACCTTGTTTCTAACTCATAAAAGTGAGGCATTTCATGTTTTCAAAAATTTTCTAAAGAAAGTTCAAAATGAAAAAGAAACAACCATAGTAGCCATAAGAAGCGACCATGGGGGAGAGTTCAAACGAAATCAGTTTTCAGATTTGTGTGACGAACATGGCATTGATCATAACTTCTCAGCCCCACGTACACCACAACAAAATGGAGTGGTGGAACGTAAAAATAGATGTCTCGAAGAGATGGCCAGAACTATAATCAATGAGGCAAAAATTCCTAAGTATTTTTGGGCGGATGCCGTGAGTACCGCGAGCTACGTGTTAAACCGAGCCGTCATTCGACCGATACTCATGAAAATGCCCTATGAATTATACAAAGGAAGAAAGCCAAACCTTTCCCATCTTCGAGTCTTTGGTTGCAAATGTTTTATTCATAATAACGGCAAAGATAACTTGGGAAAATTTGATGCCAAGTCGGACGAAGGGATTTTTCTTGGTTATTCTCTACGTAGCAAGGCCTATAGAGTGTTTAATAAACGTACCTTGACTATTGAGGAGTCTCCTCATGTTGTGTTTTCCAAAGATAATACTCGCTTGGCGAGAAAGGGTATTTGTGATGATCTTGCAGATTCACTCGAAATATTACACGTTGAAGACGATGAAGAAGACACGCCATTATACACCAACCCGCAACCACAACCTAAGGAAACACCACAAGTGACGGTCGAAAATGAGGACCAAGCAGACGAAGAAGAACAAGAGGAAGCCCAGGAACAAGAGGAAACCGAGCTTCCCATCGCTTGGAGAACGCACAGGAACCATCCACTTGACCAGGTAATCGGCAGCATCAACCGCGGGGTAAGTACTCGTAACTCTCTTAGGGACACCGTAGGTCACATGGCTTTTGTCTCTCAAATTGAACCTACAACCATTTCTGAAGCAATAAACGATGAACATTGGACCTTGGCTATACAAGAGGAGCTAAACCAATTCAAACAGAACGACATTTGGGAATTGGTGCCAAGGCCCGATGATCGTACGATTATTGGTACGAAATGGGTGTTCCGTAAAAAACTTGACGAAAATGGAATAATCACTAGAAACAAAGCTAGGCTCGTAGCTAAAGACTACAATCAAGAAGAAGGCATTGATTTTGAAGAAACCTATGCACCCGTAGCACGTTTAGAAGCTATTCGTTTACTTCTTGCTTTTGGTTCGTCTATGGATTTTAAACATTATCAAATGGATGTTAAGAGTGCCTTCCTCAATGGTTTTATTCAAGAGGAAGTGTATGTTCACCAGCCCCCGGGGTTTGAAGACTTTGAGTTTCCCGATTATGTCTTCAAACTCAAGAAAGCGCTCTACGGTCTTAAACAAGCACCCCGTGCTTGGTACGAACGTTTGAGTAAATTTCTTTTAGATAGTGGTTTCCAAAGGGGAAAGGTAGACACCACACTTTTTATCAAGAGTAAAAACAATAACATCCTTTTGGTTCTAGTTTAAGTAGACGATATTTGACGAACTGCGTATAGCGGTAAGTCAACAAATAACCGAGTTAGACTCGGGTCGTTCTCTCCAGGAGTGATGAAGGGAATAGTTAGTTTTATTATTTATCACAGATAAATTTATAGTCTAAGAAACGTGAAATAATAAGAAATAAAGCGTCTAAAATAAATGATAAAATAACTTGAGGAGTTAAGATCGGAATGTGGACTTAACACACAATCAATAATTTAGAAACAGGTATGAATCGAACAAGTATATGGGCTAAGATAATAATTTTAGATTAAATTAGCTTCTTAATTAATTTGATTTTATATCATTAACTTATTCAATTTTCAGGCCTCATTAATGTGTCTAAATATGGTTGGCTAGATTATTTTTCTTAACTCATAGACAAGTTAGATAAATAATCTCCAAAGAGTAATTAATAAATTGGCCAGATCTCTTAATTAATGAATCTCATTTTAGACAATTGAATCAAATTAATCAAGTTACTAATTTAATTTTAATTACTAATCATTAGCCCATACCTTTAATTCAATTCATACCTAAGTATAAATTTAGCCACTAAAAGCCATAAGTACACAATTTAAACTAAGCAATAAAAGATAATTTTATTAATAAAGGAAGAGTAAACAAGAAAGCTTACAGATCTTGAAGAACGGAATACAAATCGCACAAATCTTCAGATCAACACTATTTAGTACATTATTTATAAGTAAAAAATGAAGATTTTTGCCCCAAAAAGGGGAAGAACCGATTGGGGAAGCCTTAAAAAGGGAGGATCCGCGCTGGCCATTTATAGGAGAGGATCACCGACCGGCGAGCAGACCGGCGGTCGCCGGCCAGCCCGCCGGCGCCGCTGAAGAACTCTCCAGAATCGCTGGAATCCCTGGTCGCCGTCGACAGGCGGGCAGGAAGGCGGTCGCCTGTCAGCCTGCTGGCGCTCTCCATCGCTGCCAGATCTGCTTCTCGCCGCCGCCGCCATCCTGACCGGCGGCCAGGTAGGCTGCCGCCGGCCAGGCCGCCTACTGTGCCGCCCTAGTCCGTCGATGCTATTCTGCTTAAAATCTCGTTCTGAACACTTTTTCCTTCTGCACCGACTTCTAATTCCGCACCGTTTGTGAGATAGAATTGTTTTTCTATTAAAATTTTCTCTTTTTATTCCATTCTTGGCCAAATTTTACATATTACTTCAAAAGTATTCTGTTTATGATCAATTTATCAAAACATATGTTTTTGATAAAAAAGAATAAATAATTTATTGTTTTGATAATAAAAATGGTACAAGAACAAATTAAATATGAGTAAAAAGATAAGTACAAAACGGACTTATCAATCTCCTCACACTTAAACGTTGCTTGCCCTCAAGCAACTCATCATCTACCAAAACAAGAATAAAGAAGATTGTTTGATTATATTCTAAGATCCTATTTCCTTGCAATAATCAGTTAATTTCATTAGCATTAATTACTTCATTTTTTTCTTTATATTCCAAGAACTAAATATCTCATCACTCGTTTCAAAAATTTGACAATGAACTTATTTAAAAGTTTGCGTGAGTAAGTTTTTCTTCCGAGATCCCCTAAGGTCAGTAATTAATAACGATTCGTAGCCTCTTGGTCCACTTATCTCAATTAATTAACTTAAATTTTTTTTTTTGTGAGTTATCCCATAATGCCCTTTTTATTGCTTTCTTGAGCGTAATTGTTCCAATTGTTTGCGCTTATTGAGTATCCTATCTCCTTTGGGTTGTGGATTTATCCCATTACTTATGCATACTTGCTCCCTCGCCTTATGCGATTCACGGGAGAAGCAGAGCTCCTTTCGGAGATAGGATTCCCAATTCGTCACTGAAGCGCAACCCTCACAATTATCTTTGTTTATTTATTTCAATTAAAGAGAAAGTGACCAAAAGACTTATAATCGTTATGTAATTAACAACCTTAAGTTACTCAACTAAACCCAACTCATGCACAATTTTAAATAAAAGTTCATTGTTAAACTTAGAAATGAGTAAATGATTATTTAATTTATTAGAGAAAAACAGAAAAATGTAAAGTAATTGAAAACTAAATTCATTAACTGATTATTGAGCAAGAAAATAACTTTCTAGAATATAATCATACCTGATATTCTACCTCCTCACACTTAAGCTGGACCTCGTCCTCGAGATCCAAATGCGGGATGCGAGTAGAAAAATCAAAGCATGTCAATCTTCCTCACACTTAGTGTGAAGCATATGATGAGAGGCAAGATTTTAATGATCATAAAAAAGTTAAAAATTTGGCCAAGATTAGAAATAAAAAGCTATTTTTAATAGAAAATTATTTTATGCATTAAAACACGTTTTGGTGCGAAAACTACAAGGCTCATAGTGATGGCTTCCGTTCATTTTCCCTGCAAAAGAAAAGAACAAAACAAAGGAAAAAACAACAAGTGCACAGCGTGTGAAAGTGTGAACAAGAACTATTGCTAATTTATTATTATTATTATTATTATTATTATTATTATTATTATTATTATTATTATTATTATTATTATTATTATTATTATTATTATTATTATTATTATTATTATGACGGGTTGCCTCCCGTTAAGCGCTAATTTAACGTCATTAGCTTGACGCCATTATTCTTAAACTTGGTAAAACAAACATATCTAACGGAGCACTCTCCTCGAAAGTCTCCAACTTTTTCCGAATAATCGTCGTAAGGTGGCGCAGACCTAGATATTCATGAAGCCAAGAAATAGTGAAAATCTTATAAAAAGAACTGATCACCCCCAAGCATAAAAGATATTCTGATAAAGTTAAAGGCTTGGGGATGCTCGACTTCACGAAAAGTGGTTCAAAGAGACCCTCTTTTTGTGGAAAAATCTTCGGTGACTCAAGGTCTCTTTGAATGAGTTTTTCTAAGGGACTCTCTTCAAGATATACATTCTTGTCAAATTCAATAGAACCCCCTAAATGATTAATGCCCTCGGACTTTTGCAAAAAATCTACCTTAAGCTCACTCTTATGTTCTCCATTTTCTTTCTTTAGAGACGAACAAACAGGTCCTTGATCGTCTATATTCTCTTCTACACTTGGAGAAACATTAGAGTTTTCCTCGGGCATTACTCCCTCCAACCCATTATTGTGATTTTCATTATTTACTCGAACAAGAATACCTTTATCAAGTAAGTTTTTCAATGTTTCTTGATATTCATTTTCAAAATCAGCCCAAAGATTTTCTTGTCGAGATAATATTCATTTTCATCAAATTCCTCATCTTGAGGTGGTTGGCCTAAAGAAGGTGTTCCTTCTTGCACTATGTTTGAATCAACAATTTTATCCACCTCAATTTCTTCATCCTCGGATTCAACAACTAACTGTTCATTTTGATGAATTTTATTAGATTCATTAGGGTTGAATTCTAATAATTCATAGAGATTTCCAATTTCCTTGAGAATATCATCTTTTTCATTATTGAAAATCTCTAGATTCGAATCAGGGTTTAAAGAAGAATAAGGAAAGGTATAACAAATATCACCTTCTTCATTTACTAAACCCTTCTTTTTAAGGAATTCATCAAAATCAAGGTTAGTTTATCTCTTTAATTCTATTTGCCCAATTAATTTTCTTATAATGCGATCCATATCATTTTTTATTGATTTTAATTCATTGCTAATCGCATCAAAATTATTAATAGGGCAAAATGAGGAATAAGGAGAGGAATAATTCTCTTGATAATCAAAGTTATTGTAATTATCCTCCTGCTCATATTTATTTTCATCAAAGAATCTAGAGGGATTATTATAATAATTTTGATTATCATAAAAATCACAATAATTATTTCGATAATTTGGTAAATGATCAAAATTATTATAATTTCTCCCATGATCATAATCATCAAAATAATTATTATTCATAAGAGAATTGTAATGCCAGTTGTTTTCAAAATCTTGATCATTACCAAAATTATCTTGTGAACAACCAAAATTACCATTATCATAATTATTCCACCTATTACCATTAAATTGATAATCATTCTCAATCATAGGTGGATTTTCATAAAAACTATTTTCATAATGGTAATCTTCGTTATAATCATTAGAAAAATTATTTTCACAATATGGGTATGGCGGGTAATCATTAGAATGAGAATTATAAAAATTATTGAAACGACTCATAAAAATGTAAATAAGGAAAAAAACAAATAAATCGAGTAAACTAAAAATTTTCCTATGAAAATAGAAAAACTAACTAAACCGTGCCACTCCCCGGTAACGGCGCCATTTGACGAACTGCGTATAGCGGTAAGTCAACAAATAACCGAGTTAGACTCGGGTCGTTCTCTCCAGGAGTGACGAAGGGAATAGTTAGTTTTATTATTTATCACAGATAAATTTATAGTCTAAGAAACGTGAAATAATAAGAAATAAAGCGTCTAAAATAAATGATAAAATAACTTGAGGAGTTAAGATCAGAATGTGGACTTAACACACAATCAATAATTTAGAAACAGGTATGAATCGAACAAGTATATGGGCTAAGATAATAATTTTAGATTAAATTAGCTTCTTAATTAATTTGATTTTAGATAACTTATCCATTTTTCAGGCCTCATTAATGTGTCTAAATATGGTTGGCTAGATTATTTTTCTTAACTCATAGACAAGTTAGATAAATAATCTCCAAAGAGTAATTAATAAATTGGCCAGATCTATTAATTAGTGAATCTCATTTTAGACAATTGAATCAAATTAATCAAGTTACTAACTTAATTTTAATTACTAATCATTACCCCATACCTTTAATTCAATTCATACCTAAGTATAAATTTAGCCACTAAAAGCCATAAGTACAAATTTTAAACTAAGCAATAAAAGATAATTTTATTAATAAAGGAAGAGTAAACAAGAAAGCTTACAGATCTTGAAGAACGGAATACAAATCGCACAAATCTTCAGATCAACACTATTTAGTACATTATTTATAAGTAAAAAATGAAGATTTTTGCCCCAAAAAGGGGAAGAACCGATTGGGGAAGCCTTAAAAAGGGAGGATCCGCGCTGGCCATTTATAGGAGAGGATCACCGACCGGCGAGCACACCGGCGGCCGCCGGCCAGCCTGCCGGCGCCGCTGAAGAACTCTCCTGAATCGCCGGAATCCCTGGTCGCCGTCGACAGGCGGGCAGGCACGCGGTCGCCTGTCAGCCCGCCGGCGCTCTTCATCGCTGCCAGATCTGCTTCTCGCATCCGCCGCCATCCTGACCGGCGGCCAGGTAGGCTGCCGCCGGCCAGGCCGCCTACTGTGCCGCCCTAGTCCGCCGATGCTATCCTGCTTAAAATCTCGTTCTGAACACTTTTTCCTTCTGCACCGACTTCTAATTCCGCACCGTTTGTGAGATAGAATTGTTTTTCTATTAAAATTTACTCTTTTTATTCCATTCTTGGCCCAATTTTACATATTACTTCAAAAGTATTCTGTTTATGATCAATTTATCAAAACATATGTTTTTGATAAAAAAGAATAAATAATTTATTGTTTTGATAATAAAAATGGTACAAGAACAAATTAAATATGGGTAAAATTATAAGTACAAAACGGACTTATCAATATTATATTCGGTGCTACTAACGAGTCTTTGTGCAAGGAATTCTCAACGCGAATGACTAGCGAATTTGAAATGTCAATGATGGGCGAGCTCACATTCTTTTTGGGACTCCAAGTCAAGCAAATGAAAGATGGCACGTTCATTTGCCAAGCTAAATTTTGCAAGGAGCTCCTAAAACGATTTGAAATGGACAACGCCAAAGCCATGGCGACCCCGATGAGCACGTCTGACCATCTTGACAAAGACGAGAAAGGTAAGGAAGTAGAAGTCAAAAAGTATCGAGGTATGATCGGATCCCTTCTTTATCTTACTACTAGTAGGCCGGATATCATGTTTAGCGTCTGCCTTTGCGCAAGGTATCAATCGTATCCGAAGGAATCGCACTTAATGGCGGTAAAACGGATTATGAAATACCCTGCCGGCACGGTTAACGTTGGACTGTGGTATCCAAAAGGCTCTTCTTGTCATCTCGTTGGCTATTCCGACTCGGACTTTGCCGGTTGCAAATTGGACCGTAAAAGTACGAGTGGGACTTGCCACTTACTTGGTAGCTCTTTAGTTACATGGTTTAGCAAAAAACAAGTCAGTGTAGCCGCCGGTAGTTGTTGTGCTCAAATCCTTTGAATGAAGCAACAACTAGTGGACTATGGCCTTAGTATCAATCACGTCCCTCTTCATTGTGATAATACTAGCGCCATAAGCTTGACGAAGAACCCCGTTCTTCACTCAAGGACGAAACAAATTGACATTAGGCATCATTTCATTAGAGATCACGTTCTCAAAGGTGATGTCGAAATTGAGTTTGTTAAAACACACAACCAATTAGCCGACATTTTCACAAAACCTTTAGAGAAAGAGTCGTTCTTTTGCATTCGAAGTGAACTCCGAATCCTTGACTCCACGATGATCTAAGTTGTGCATCTAAACTTATTAAACGTTTACTAACTTGAGCGTCGGAGAACCTTTTTTTTTTTGCAGGTACCCCGTTCATGAAATCAGGGGGAACCATGCAAACAGCGCTGTCCAGGAGACCGAACAGCGCTGTTGAGAGAAACACCGTCAACCAGAAAGTTTGCCAACAGCGCTGTATAACAAGCTAACAACGCTGTCCCAGGGAGTCCCTTAATCTTCACTTTCCAAAAATTTTTTGAACATCGATGTTCCTTTTAAAACATCGCTGTCTACCCAAAACAATTTGTTTTCAACCAAAACTTGAAACTTTTTAAACAGCGATGTCTCATTTTCAACATTGATGTCCTTTTTTACAATTTTTTCTTCTTTCGCACAACAGCGATGTAGAGAAACCCAACAGTGCTGTTCTAATGGGTTCACACCCTTACACAATTCCAAAAACTTTTAGAACATCGCTGTAGGGTACCCAACATCGCTGTCCTTTTGACTCCTATTTTTTTAAAACTTGACGCAGAATAGCGATGTACAAGGCACAACAGCGCTGTCCCAACAGCGATGTCGCCTGTAGAACATCACTGTTCTGGCCAAATTTTTCAAAAAAATATATCCGTTGCACCAGCATTTATTGCTCCAACAGCCATATTTTTTGAAATTCTAGACGTTGGAGGCCTCCTATCCTATAAATTGGAGCCTCCTCTCCTCACTTTTACACACACAATCACAATTCCCCTCAATATCTTTTCTTATTTCATCTTCTCTTCTTGTCTCTTTTGAATTATTTTTCTCCATCATGGGCAAAGACAAGAGCAGGGCAGGAGCTTCCGCCAAATCCAAAGCCAAATCCCTGGCGCCTACGACATCCTCCAAGGAGCGCCTCTACTACGGCGACGGATCGTACCTCTGGTTCGATTCTGAGGAGGAGCGCACCCGCTTTCTCACCTTCTTCTCTAAACGGGTTGTGGCTCCCCCACGGATCATCCCGGAGCGCTACCCGGAGCTGCAGGGCTTCGACGACCTAGACGCGCAGCTTCTTCAAGCCAGCCTTTGGCCGTTCGTCTCCCGGGCGCGAAAGGGGATCAACCCGGCGTTGATCCGGGCCTTCTACTCCAACCTCCGGCGTGAGGACGACGTGCTCTACTCGCGTGTCAAGAGCATGCCGATCGAGCTCACCGTGGAGCAGCTTGGGCGCATCGCCGGCCTCCCCTTCCAAGGCGAAGACGTCTCCCACTATGGCAGAGAAGACTGGGTCCTCAACAACGAGGGCAATATCCTCAACGAGCTTGGCATCACCGAGCTCATCCGCCATGCCTCGGGCCGCCCCACCATCCACTCCGCTAACCACGAAGGCCGTCTCGTTCTCTACATCGTGTCCCGGATCATCAAACCCTAGAAGCACGGCCACACAATCATGTCCGGTGAGGACCTCAAGCTCATCCACGCGATCATGCACTCGGCCCCAATCAATTGGGCGAAGTTTGTCATGATCAACATGACGATCGCCGCGTCCACCGACCACGACCACCTCCTCCCGTACCCGTTTGTGGTGATGGACATCCTTGAACGGTTCAAGGTAACCACCACCGTTCGCCCGCTCACGAAGGCCACGAAGCTTTGGACAATCAGCAACCAAACCTTCACCAAGCAGTCGAATAACGCCGCGACTGCCACTGCCGAGCCACGCCGCGTGTCCACTGCTGCTGGCCCAGCCGAACCCCAGGCCTGGGCCAACCTCGCCTCCATCGCCGACTCTCTCAACCGGCTTCACCTCAAAGTCAACGGGATGGAAGGGTACGCCATGAACGCGTACTTCCAAGGCATTAACTACGTCCCTCCACCACTCCACGGCACCTTCCTCGGGGAAGTGTACGGTGATGAAGACGAAGAAGATGGCTCCTTCTCCCAGTCAAGCTCCCCGGGCGAGGATAAGTTCGACGATGCCATTGATGGTGATGAGATGGACGTCAACGACGAAGAAGAAGAAACCGAAGATGAAAAATAGGACACCCCTAGAATTTCTATCTCTTTGTTTAACTATCTTGTTTTTTTAATGCTTCTGTTGTACTCTGCTATTTCTCTTTAATAAATAAAATTATCTTTTTATCTTTTTGTTAATGTCAAAAGGGGGAAGAAAAGGGCTATGCATATACTAAGGGGGAACGCCTCTAAAAACGAGACCGTTTTAAGCACAAATTAAGGGGGAACTTTTTAACAATTTTTTGAAAATAAAATATCCCTTAGTATGCATATCCCCGTCTTGTTTGCCATTATCAAAAAGGGGGAAATTGTTGGAACACGGGTTTACGCCTATGTCGTACTAAACTGCGTTCGTTTTTATGACAGGTTTTGAGAATGCCAAACCGCCGTGACATAACAAGGCTAAAGTGAGCACAATCAAGGCGAAGGAACATGGCATGATGATTTGAGAACCAAGAACCAAGAATCAAGAATGAAGAATTAGAATTGCATTGAGTCGGTCTTAATGTGATCAAGACCGGCACAAACTTCCAAATCTTGGCTCTCTAGGCTCATTTCATCAAAATACTTTTTACAAAATCAAAAATGTTTTTCATAAGTTTTAAAATGGCCAAAAACACTTGGAGTTCGCCCAAACCAAGAACCAAGACATCCGGCGTTCGGCTTTCAGAAACCGGCGTTCGTCTTTCAGTTTTCGGTGTTGGTTTTTGGCGTCCGAACCAACCAAGTGGTTTTCAACTTTTTATGATTGGCTTTTACTTCTGGGAATATTTAAATAGTTCTCCAACAAAAACGCTTCAAAAACCATCTTGCGTTTTTGGCCGTTTAGTGAAAACCATGCGAAACGGTGCAAAATTGGTTAGCCGTGGTTTTCAACTAAATGACGTGGTTTTTAAGATGTTTTACTTGATTTCTTAGCAAAATGCAATAAACAAATGTTTTTAATACTTGGTTTTTATTTTGGAGAACTTACATTTTTTACATCGGCTAACGGCGTGACTAAATCAACCATGGGTCTGGCTAAACCAGCCCAACAGCGACGTACACCAACAGCGCTGTCTGGCTTGGATAGCTGAAAACCATGGTTTGGCGTTAAGTCTTCCAACAGCGATGTTGGATATTAGACATCGCTGTTGAGCCAAGGTTGGATTTCTAGAAACATCTAGAACAACGATGAAGGCTTCCCTACAGCGCTGTCCAACCTAAGCCAAAAATATAGTACATTGGCAAAAAGTTTTGGACAGCGATGTAGGCCAAACTTCCATCTTCAAAAGTCAGACTTAAACAGCGATGTTCAAGTTATGAACATCGATGTAGGGACCTGACCGTTGGAAGGAATTTAAGGATAAAACTTTCCTTGTTTGGAAGTCAACAGCCAAAACAGCGATGTAGGGGTACTGGACATCGCTGTTGGCATGACCGTTGCTTCCCAATTTTCAAAATCCAAGCCTAGAAACAGCGATATCCAAGCCTAGGACAGCGCTGTCTGGGTGAATTTCAGCAGATCCAAATTTAATCAAATCCCACAATTTGTGCAAATCACCCCTTAAATACTTTGGTCCGTTGGAGCCTATTTTTCCATTGTAAAATGGGGTGTTTGGGTCTGTTTTACACATCACATTACTTCACAACTCCTACTCTTTCATTGCAAATCATTCATCCTTTATTAATAGCTTTTCGAGAGCCATTTTTCTGAAGCTTGTGTTGTGTTCTTGAGCGTTCTTAGTTACTCATTATCCACTCTAAAAGAGAGTATTGTTCTTGAGTGTTTTTAGTGTTCTTAGACACTTGACAAGAGAAAGTATTTCTCTTGTTGTTCGAAGGAAGGGCTGTTTCCTTCGAAGGTTCGTTGAGGTTCGTGTGACTCGAACTCTCAAGTTGTACGGGTTTGTTAAGCACCGTTAAGCTTAACGAGATAGTAGTGTAGCTCGAGAGAGTCTCTCGGGAGGCTAGATTAGCCACAAGTTGTGGTAAACCAGGGTAAAATCGGTGTGCCTCTTACTCTTCTCTTTTCTTCTCGTTTTCTTACTTTTTATTCCTGCGATTTTTTGATCAAACGCTATTCACCCCCCCTCTAGCGTTGTTCTATTATTCTAACACAGCGAGCAACCCAAGGATTAGAGTAAGTGGTTGCCCTTGGCAAAATGGTGGTACAACACTTCTTACCATACAACCATCAAGATGATCCCTTATGAAGTGGTCTTTAAACAGCCACCACCCATTCAATTGCCATATTTGCCAGGTGTGACTAAGGTGGAGGTTGTAGACAGGTCTATGCAAAAAATGAAGACCATGATTCAAATGCTTAAGTTTTGACTACACAGAATGAAGGTTCAAGCATGTAAGCATAGATGTGAGAGATAATTGAAAGTGAGAGAGTGGGTATGGCTTAAACTACAACCCTATAGGTAGCAGACTGTGCAGGCCATATTTAATTAGAAATTGATCCCTAAATTGTCGTCCCTTTGGGACCGATGGCTTATAAGCTACAACTAGCGAGTCAACCTACATTCATCACACCTTCTATGTGGCTCAACTTAAAACTTTTAGGGGCACCTTATGATGTACCCCTGGATGGCTCCACTAAAATCCCAACCTCTCCCAAAATATCCAAAAGTCTTTTATCTTCATTTGATAATCAAAATAAAGTCTTTACCCTCCTTTTTAGTCTTGGACGAAAATGATGACCAAAAAGACAAACCTTTTGTGTTGTTTTCTATTTCTTTTGTTCCTTTCATTAAATAAGACCTTCCCCTTATTTTCCTACACCTTTCCCACGAAATTTGCTACCATTTTCTTCCCAAAATCAGGCCTAAATACCCACACACAACAAAGGGACAAAAATCAGCAAAAGGTCTTTGATTGAAAAGTAACTTCTTGTCCTATTAATCACTAAAAATAAAGCAATGTTATTTCCTTTTTCTTGCACCCATATGGCCACAATATGCACCTCAAAATAGGCCAAGGAATGCTTCATCACAACCACATAATGTCCTTGACTTATTCCACATATGGCCGAATTCCTTTTGCAAGAAAAGCCAAACAAAATCCACCATCTTTGTCCTAAAATTCAACTCAAATGGATGGTTTTGCATTAATGTTAAACATGTGATTTAGGAAGAAGAAAGGAAGCTGCCATTGTTGTTTTTTTTCTTCCCCTTGTTGTATATAATCTCGGCCATGAGGCCATTGTACAGCAGATTGTATTGAATGAAAAACTTTGTTTACTCTTTTGAGTATTCTCTTAAAATAGTGTGATTCTATTTTAACCAATTTTCCTAATGAAATATCTATAAAGTTGGCTACTTTTGAGTGTGTGTTAGGAGTCTATTTTATACATTAGTAGTGATTATTATTGTTTGAAATAGATAACAGCCCCAAATATAGTAAGAGTGTGTTTATCTCTTATTTATTATTTGGTTTATCCATCCTTGTTCTCTATCCATTTCGTTCCTCTCCATTTTCTCTTCCTAAACCACATTCTATTCTATCTTCATAAATCAAAACACCAAAAAGAACTCCTTCATCACCGCCATATTTACCCAGCCATTTCCAACAATCGATTATCATAAAAGTGATAATCAACTATCGGGCATCTCAGTACATTCGTGGTTTGGAAATCATATCTTGTTAACCAATTATCAGTTAGTGATAATCGACTATCACGCGTTTCTGAACTTTGGAGTTCAAAGTTGTTTCCTTTTTTGCTTCCATTTCCTTCGTAAACCCACCATCAAATTGATTACTTGATAAGACCCCACATCTCGGGTACAACATTTGGTATCAGAGCTATATTCGAAGATTTCCTTAAGTCTCGACGATCACCTTGTGGAACGACTTCACAAACGTACCCAAAAGAAGGTTGCTGAAAATTTTTCCAGAAACTTTCAGCTCCAAAGAATTGAGCACGGAGGAAGATACACAACAGATTTGGAAGTGAAATTTTTCAGTATGAAAGTTTGACGTTTTTGCTACGCGTGGCCACTAATTTCACTCAATTCCAAGTTGTGGTTAGTGAGATACGCCCTCCCGAAGTTGATAGCAGAATCCTGGACGAATTCTATCTACCTTGATGAATTTGTCTCCAAAGAGGTAGCAAACGTTCTTTAATGGCTCCAAATTTTTGATATGTCTTTATGGACGTGAATATCTAGCTCTGAGAGTTGGAATTACCTAATTCCAATCTCCGGTTTGTGAGATATGGTCTCTAAAAGACACCTCAGAAATTTGGAAATTGTCCTTGCAAATGGAGCAATATTGCAATGGGCTACTCGGCGATGTTTCATGTGTGGTGGCTGTGGTCATGGCCACTGGGAATGTTCAAATAAGTATGCCATACCATATGAAGAGTGGGCCATGATTCATGAGGAGGAAAAGAAAAGCTCATGTGACCAATTTGTCAATGAGGAAGACGTCTTTAATATTCTTGTCAAAGATGAAGATGACGTCTTTGTAGAAGAACCGGCTTCTAATGCTCAGGAAGAATCACACTATAATGATTCTTTCCTTATTCATGATGACTTCGTTGAGGAGGTATTTATAGAGGAAGCCACACCGGAAGTTATATATTCTAAGGAAGTGATTTCCATAGAGTATTATCATCTTTTCAATGAAGGAAAATCTTATCTCATCTCTAAGATATGTTCGAAGCAGGTTTTTACAAGGCATGGCATCATGTTCCGGAAATTACACAACGAGGTGTCTACTAATTCCGGAAGGAACCTCATTATTGGTGGTTCATTGAATTTCCCATTTGATCCGGGAATTCTTTTATGAAACCCCAATCAGTCACGGTGGTGCGAAAGTTTGAGGACAAACTTTCTTCGAAGAAGGGGAGTATGATGTACCCCTGGATGGATCCACTAAAATCCCAACCTCTCCCAAAATATCCAAAAGTCTTTTATCTTCATTTGATAATCAAAATAAAGTCTTTACCCTCCTTTTTAGTCTTGGATGAAAATGATGACCAAAAAGACAAACCTTTTGTGTTGTTTTCTATTTCTTTTGTTCCTTTCATTAAATAAGACCTTCCCCTTATTTTCCTACACCTTTCCCACGAAATTTCCTACCATTTTCTTCCCAAAATCAGGCCTAAATACCCACACACAACAAAGGGACAAAAATCAGCAAAAGGTCTTTGATTGAATAGTAACTTCTTGTCCTATTAATCACTAAAAATCAGGCCATGTTATTTCCTTTGTCTTGCACCCATATGGCCGAAATATGCACCTCAAAATAGGCCAAGGAATGCTTCATCACAGCCACATAATGTCCTTGACTTATTCCACATATGGCCGAATTCCTTATGCAAGAAAAGCCAAACAAAATCCACCATCTTTGTCCTAGAATTCAACTCAAATGGATGGTTTTGCATTAATGTCAAACATGTGATTTAGGAAGAAGAAAGGAAGCTGCCATTGTTGTTTTTTTCTTCCCCTTGTTGTATATAATCTCGGCCATAAGGCCATTGTACAGCAGATTGTATTGAATGAAAAACTTTGTTTACTCTTTTGAGTATTCTCTTAAAATAGTGTGATGCTATTTTAACCAAATTTCCTAATGAAATACTCCCTCCGTCCCACTGTCTTTGTCCACTTACCTTTTGGCACATCATCCAATGCACTTCTTTAATCCATTTTATCTTGTAATTTGTATATTAAAAAATTATAAAATTTATATTGATGGATATCGGGTCTGGTAAACCCGATTCCAGGCCCAAATGAAGGCCTATAAAAACCAAAAAAGGGTAAAGACTCAGCTGGAGATAATGGGTCGAGCCCATTATTGCGCATATGGCCGGTAGAGAAAGACGGCCCAGTAATGGAATAAATTAAGGTGACCCAGTCCGAGAAAGGAGTGGGACACGTGGCCCACGTCATTGGGTCATATGCAGAGTAGGAAGAGAACGAGACCGGAAAAGAGGGAATCACAACCCCACGATCTCTATAATCTTTTCCATTTTGTATAATTTTAATTATGATATGAGAAATACTATAAAAGGGGGGAAAACCCGCCATTGTAAGGGGGAAGAGACAATTGAATACACAATCAAAGTGTATTATCGCATGATTATATCTTCTTAATTCATATTACGTTCTTGGTCCGCCATCTGATCGGGTTCATCCCATCATTGGTGCTTTCATTGAGATATATATACTGTGAGATAAGGCTGTGAGATTATGGCCGGACGAAGGACGAGACGTAACCCTGCCGCTTCCGCCTAGTCGACGGTAAGGAGTGACAACCCTGAACAGGGTATGATCGTTCCTGTCAATGGGTTGGAAACGGCACTAAATAATGTGGCTAACATGATGGCCAACATTATGGAGCGATTAGATAAGGCTCTTTCAGGTCCATCCGGTACCCGGGACATCTCTGCCGGGCAACCTCGCCAGGCCCTACGTACTGCGAGCTCTCCTATACTCCAGGAGCTTCATGATCCGGAGGAGGTCGAAAGGGAGAGGCAAGCCATTGACAGACGCCGGGCAGAGGAATTGGCCCGGAATAACAAGGCAAATGAAGGCCGGGTTAAGGATGTAAGCCGGATCATCTGCGGTGGAAACGAGAACCCGCGGGGATCTGTCTTAGAAAGGATATCTCACCAGAAAGCTCACGTTATTGAGAGGCTAGGGAAGAATCCAGAAAAGGCACCTCAGGGTTGGATACGACCCCAGGCCAGCCAGGTGGCATCTTCCAATCGTGAACCCCGGCAGCGAAACGGCCGTGGTGGGAGTCAAGTGCTGGTCCGGTCATTGAGGAATCTGGAGGAGGATGAGGTTCAAGGCCAAGCTAGGGTCCCAGCACCATGTCGTCTGGGGCCGCCGGTGCCGGAAACTGTGGAATTCCAAGATCTGAGGCAGCAGATCCAGGAGATGCAGAGGAAGATAAACAAGGGTCGAGTATTCACTACCCGTACGAATACTCCCCTAGCTCCAGAAATCTTTGCGGAACCATATCCGCAGGGATTCAAAATGCCATTTGTTAAGCATTATGATGGCGAGTCGTACCCCTAGGAACACATAAACAGCTATGTCCAAGTGATGATCGCCGTGGACGCCAGTGACGCACTCATGTGCCGGTGCTTCTTGCAGACTCTTGATAGCAAGGTTGCGGATTGGGTCAACCATATCCCTGCCGGATCAATCCGAACATGGGATGAATTGGGACTACGGTTCCTAGAGCATTTTGCCGGGAACTGCCGTCCCAAGAAGCATTTCACTCACTTGGCTTCAGTGCGACAGAAGCATGGAGAATCTTTGAAGAATTTCCTTATCCGATGGAGGAAAGAGTCCAGGGAGGTTGAAGGAACCGATGATAAATCCAGGTTGGCTATGTTCACCGCGGCGTTGCAGGATGGACTCCTTCACACCGATCTTACTACTCATCCCCCGGATACCTTCGACGAAGCAATGGTCCGGGCGGGGCAATATGTGACCCTGGAAGAAAGAAAGGAGGAGAAGAAAGAGAAGACTCCTAAAGAAGAAGAGAAGACGGGAAATAAGAAGCCGTTCAAGAACAAGAAGCAGGGCTTCCCGGATGGCCTAAAGGGCGCAAGTCCTGGGACCTCAGAGAAGCATAAATCTGCCAATCCAGTCTTCACGCTGCCAGTGGCTGAGGTCATGGCCCATGCTGCACAACAGGGACTCATGACTTACCCAACCTATTCTCAGAAGGTTTGCAATGTGGAAGACACTGGAAAATGGTGTGCTTACCACCGCAAGAATGATCACAACACGGAAGATTGCTATACTTTGAAGAATGAGATGGCAAGGCTAATCCGCCGGGGTCATCTAAAGAAGTTCGTAGAAGATGGTGACACGGGAAATCCCGGGAATGCTCAGAATGGAAAGCGCAGAGATAAAGAAGTGGCCCAGGCTGAGGCCCGGGAGAAACGCCACATTGGTCTTGAAGGCGAAGAGGAAGATTCAGAACCCGCACCGCATCGCCAGAAGAGACACCATGGGTGTAACTTCATCATTGGAGGGAATACTGGCGGAGACTCAGCCACAAGCCGGAAGAAGTGGGCTAACGCAGCAATGGTCAACAAGGTGCTGGTCCCAGAAGGTAAGAAGCTGAAAACCGAGCCAATTGTATTTTCTAATGCTGATCTTCTAGAGACAGGGGTCCCCCATAGGGATGCCCTAGTGATTACTATAGATATAATGGACTTACTTATCCACAAAACCCTTGTGGATACGGGAAGTTCCGTTAATATCATGTATATGGATACGTACAAGGCTCTTGGTTTGACAAGGGATGAGTTGTACTGTCACCCATCAAGACCCCACTGACCGGGTTCACTGGTGACTCTATTGAACCGGAGGGGGTGATAACCCTCCCGGTTGAGATAGGGGATACTAAGGCTACCCGAAAGCTGGACATGGAGTTTGTCGTGGTGGGGATAATCTCCAACACAAACATCATCCTGGGCAGACCCGGATTGGAAGATTTGGAGTGTGTCATCTCACCTCGTCACCTGTGCATAAAATTCCCAACCCCCCACGGAGTTGGAATTTCCAGGGGATCTCAGAGAGTATCCCGGGCATGGTATTTGAAGGCAACCAAACAGCCGGTCAAGTACGATACCCAAGTGGGAGAGGTGACTGCCCAGCTCCTGAGGGCTAAGGAAAAACGTCCCAGAGTAGAGGTTGCCGGCGACATTGAAGAAGTGGAACTGGAGCCAGGCACGCCGGGCAGGTTGGTCAGGATTGGTAAGGGCCTGGGGGCTGAACTCAGATCACGAGTGATTTCAGTCCTTAGAAGGTTTAGGAGGGTCTTTGCATGGGGTCCAGCTGATATGCCAGGGCTAGATCACATGATTGCAGTTCATTGCCTAAATGTTCTGCCGGATGCTAAACCAGTGAAGCAGAAACGAAGGCATTTGTCGCAGGAAAAAAGAGATTTAGTGAAAAAGGAGGTAGCAACCCTGCAGAGCATTGGGCATATCTGGGAGGTGCAATACCCGGATTGGTTAGCAAATGTAGTCCTAGCGCCCAAGCCTCCTTCATGGAGGATGTGCGTCGACTACACAGATCTGAATAAGGCATGCCCCATGGATCCGTTTCCACTCCCCAACATTGATCAGATGGTAGATGAGACTGCTGGGTCGGAGTTAATGAGCTTCATGGACGCTTTCAGCGGCTACCATCAGATTCGAATGCATCCGGCTGATGCTGAGAAAACGAGTTTCATGACCCCAGAAGGGCTGTATTGTTACTTGGTGATGGCCTTTGGGCTGAGAAATTCCGGAGCGACCTATACCCGTATGGTTTTGCAGGTGTTCATGGCTGTCTTAGGGCGGACCATGGAAGCATACGTTGATGATATGATTGTCAAGTCCAAAGAGGCCCGAGACCATGTCCGGGACTTTGAAGAGGTCTTTGAAATCATGATGAAGGTAAATCTGAGGTTGAACCCGAAGAAATGTACTTTTGCTGTTCAAGGTGGGAAATTCATTGGGCACATGGTTAGCCGGAAAGGAATTGAGGCAAACCCGGAGAAAGTAAGAGCCATTATGGAGATGGAACCCCCGAAGACAGCAAATGAAGTTCAGCGGCTAACAGGGAGATTGGCGGCCTTGAATCGTTTCCTTTCAAAGCTGGCAGAGAAGGCGCACCCATTCTTTGCGGTGATCAAAAAGAGGGCGACCTTCGAATGGACATAGGAATGCCAAGAGGCATTTGAAGAACTGATGAGATATCTCGCAAGCCCGCCGGTTTTATTTAAGCCGGAGCCTGGAGATGTTTTGACTCTATACTTGGCAATTGCAGACTGTCCCATAGGTACTGTGATCGTAAGGGAAGAGCATGGGGCTCAACATCCGGTTTACTACGTCAGCAAGACCCTGAGAGACGCGGAGTTAAGGTATTCCCGTCTGGAGAAAGCCATGTTGGCGGTCTTCTGGACAGCGAAGGGATTAACTCCGTACTTTCAGGCTCACCGGATTGTTGTGCTCACTAATGAGCCTTTGGCGTCACTTACCCGAAGCCCGGAGGCATCGGCCCGGATGACCAAGTGGGCAATCTTTATCAGTCAGTATAACATGGAGTTCAGACCGCGCCCATCGATCAAGGGGCAAGCACTCGCCGACTTTCAAGTTGAGTGCACCGCCAGAGAAATGACAAGAACCCAGGTTGAAACCCGGGTGGAAAAGGACTGGTGGGTAATGAGCATCGATGGATCTTCTGGGTCTCGATCTTGCGGAGCAGGTATCGTCTTGATCACCCCAGAAAAATTCCGGATTTATTACGCTATCAGATTTCAGTTCCGCGTATCCAACAATGAAGCTGAATATGAGGCCCTGATCAATGGATTGAAAATTCTCAGTAAGATGGGAGTATCCAGGGTTCAGGTTTACAGCGACTCCCGATTAGTGGTGGGACAAATCACGGGGGAGTTTGAAGCAAAGGAAGAGAGGATGAAAAGGTATTGGGATTTGTCCTTAGAGATGTTGGGGAGGTTTGAGTTTAAGCTTGAACATATACCCCGGGCCCAGAACGCGGAAGCCGATGTTCTATCCAAGCTCAGCGTAGAATTGCCGGAATACATAAGCAAATTAGCAACCGTCGAAGAGCTGGTAACCCCAAGTCTTAACAGCAGTGAGGTGATCTGGGTATCAGCTGATCCCCCGGAATGGCTGGACCGGTTGGCCAAATACATTGAGGACGGTGAAGCCCCGGAGGATCCCCAAGAAGCACATTTGTTGCAAATGAGGGCACCTACCTGCAAGGTACAGGACGGAGTCCTCTATAAGCGATCTTACAACGGTGTCCTACTCCATTGCCTCAGGGCAGCAGATGCAAAGGCACTGATGGATGAAATACATGAAGGAGTATGTGCTGCACATCAGGGTCCTTACTCCATCTCCAGAAGGGCTATTATCCAGGGATATTTCTGGCCAACGATGAGGAAGGATTGCGAAGAGTATGTACGCAAGTGCCCGACCTGCCAACAATTCCAGAATATACCTGGGAGGCCAGCCACGATGGTTACATGCCCATCAGCTCTGTGATTCCCTTCTCAAGATGGGGGATTGATATTGTGGGAGCCCTGCCAAAAGGAGCTGGGCAGGCAAGGTGGATTGTGGTGGCGATAGACTATTTCACGAAGTGGGTGGAAGCTGAGCCACTTGCAAGGATCACCAGAAGGCAGATGATCGACTTCGTCGGAACTAATATACTCTGCAGGTTTGGGGTCCCGAAGCAGATCATATCGGACAATGGAACCTAGTTTGAGGAAGCAGAGTTCTAAGACTTTCTCAAAACTTGGGGAATTCAGCATACAAAAGTGTCTGTTGCCTACCCTCAGGCTAATGGACAAGTGGAGAACGTTAATAGGACAATCATCGACGGAATAAAGAAGAAGCTACTTTCAGAAGGAAGTAAATGGGTAGATGAACTACCCAGAATCCTGTGGACATACAGGAGGACTCCAAGGAGAGCTACGGGTGACACTCCTTTCGGCTTAGCTTATGGTTTCGAAGCCCGGGCTCCCGCTGAGGTAGCAATCCCCACCAGGAGAGAAATGGAATATGACCCGGAGGTGAACGAAAAGAATCAGGCCGTAGAACTGAATTTTGTAGAAGAGCGAAGGGATGAAGCACGGATCCGGGCAAAGAATTACCGCCGCCAGGTGAAATCTTACTTTGATAACAAGGTGAAACCAAGGGCGTTCCAGGTGGGGGATTACATTCTGAGAAAACGAGAGAAGAGCCAACCAACTAAGGGTGGGAAGCTGGCTAAGAAGTATGAAGGACCTTATATCATCAAGGCCGTTGTGCGCCCAGGTACCTACAAGTTGGTGACTCCCAAGGGGAAAGAAATTGATAGAACATGGAATGTAGAGCACTTGGTCAAATTTTATCAGTGAAACCATTTTGTAAAAATGCTCTTTTTTTAAATTTAAGATGTTTATTTCGGTGAATTGTTCTTTACTTTAAATCCAAGTGCCTTTGCAATTTCCTTGTTCTATAGGTTTCTTAAAAAAAAGGGGGGGGGGAGAGCACCCCCGGGCGATATAGACCCGCAATACAGGGAGGTAGAAAAGTTTATGCCACCTGCTAAAAATAGGGGAGGTAGATAAGTTTATGCCCCCCCCCCCCCGGAGGTAGAGAAGTTTATGCCTCCGTCGAAAATGAAGGAAGGGTTGGGATTGGACTTTGAGGGCCATTACAACTTGGAGTTCAGGAAGAATAGCAAGCAGACTTCGAGGGCTGAAGCTTAGTATTCCACTAGCACAAATCAACCGAGCAAACAAACTTCGAGGGTTGGAGCTCAACTGATCCAAGGTAGATAAGATTATGCCTTAACCCGGAGGAAGGGGAGGCAAGGGGCAGATGAGATAAGTTCCTCTGGCATGCCCAGACCCCGGGAGATGAGATTTTATATAGAAAATGAATTATGTACTTGCATTCAAAGAGGTACAAAGAAATGACTATTGAGGACCATATTGATGGGCCAAAGTTTACATTTTCTGGTTCACAATAAAGGTACCTAGTAAGATAAATAAGAAAAGAAATTAAGGGAGTTCATCGATTGCTAATTCGGAGACTGTGTCTTTGAATTACAACGATAATTCCTAATCTGAATTTGAGGAACATTCCTCAGTTTGGGATGCAGGGAAAACTCCCTGACCAAACAGACGAATGCATCTTGGTACAAAACAAAGAAGAGAAATTTGATTTGCAGGGAGCTAGGAACTGAAGAAGGGCTTATTGCATCCATGCAGTCAACAAAAAGGAGGTGGGGGACCCTTCCATGGGCTCCTTCTCTTTCGCGAGGGACACGTTGATGAATCAACAGTTTCCCGTATGTCATAGTCTTCCCACGTCCCGGGACCGGGGGCTGCTCCCTTCAATGAAGAACCATTGTTGGAAGACTTGAACAGGTTTGGAGAAGCAGTCCGGCTTTCACATGAAGGTTCCGCCTCAACAGTTGGCAAAGAACATCCAAGTTTAGCCCTGCACATCCTCTGGTACAAGGCGAAGTCTTGAAGGGTCATGGAGTCCCAGTCTATCCTCCCGGATGGAAGCCTGGGTGGACTAGGAGGAGATGGTGTAGGAAGGCGAGGCGCCGGGTAGAGTCTCGAGAACTCGCCAGGACTCAACCCAGCCATGTCGTTGGATTGGGCTGGAGAGACAGAGAAATCATCATCCGAAGAAGAGGATGTCCCAGAGAGGGTTAGGTCGATGACGACTTTACTTTCAGACTTGCTTGCCATGGCGAAGAAGTCAGAAAGGGATGGACTAGCAGCTAATTATCCCTTCCCATTTATAGTCAAAGGGGAAGGGATGGTTGGGAAGTGATGAATGCGGTTGGAAGACGTGAAAGATCAAGTGATTGGTGAAGGAAACGGTCAAAAATTTCCAATGTTTGACTAAGGGTTTCTCGCCACTTAAGTGCATGAGTCGGTTAATTGGGCCCATCTGCGCCTAGAGAGTGACGTCATCCGTGGAATGTAAGGAGTTAAATTGACTTAGACTTCTACTCCATGCAGATGAGAGCACGTGCAACAAAATTATATTAAATGACAGGAGATAAAGGTTTTTCCATTAAATAGCTCAAACAGAAGATTACATTCTTTTGGGTTACAGTAATGGGCCTTATCTCTGATCTAACCACAAAACGAAAAAGAGATGGGAGATAAAGATTTTCATTAAATAACTCAAATAGAAGATTACATTGTTTTGGGTTACAGTAATGAACTTTGTCCCTGATCTACTTCTATCTTACTACGGGAAAGTTGAAGGCAGAGCGAATCGGCACCTCCGAAATCTGAAGGAGTGCGGTTCCTCTGCCTGAACCAGAAAAGAACCCCAGAGCGGGGGAGCATGGAGAGTGTCCGCCGAAGACACTTAATGACATTCACAAGAAGCGGAATGGTACCAATGGGTTGGGGATTAAAAGCCATTCCCGTGGATACCATCCAGGCATTCCCATGAAGGTGGACAGAGAGGGCGCTAGGGCGTGAAGGAAAGACTCCATGCCTATCTCCGCTTATACGGGAGGAGGAGGCGGATCCCGGAAGGCCCCATCCTTCTCCCTCCGTATAGATGTGAGCCTGTTACCCCCCATGTCGTAGTCCCCCCACTCCTCAGGCTGCTGTCCATATGACTGCTGAGGGGAGGGAGAACCCTGGGAGGAAGACCTCGCACCAGAGACCGACCGGGAAGCTCCTGAGTGAGGATTGCGTCTCTTCTGCGGACGGGACGTGCCAGGACAGCCAGAAGAGACTTCCGTCCTGGCCTAGTTTGGAAGCATGCCGGAACCTGGGAAAATATCCCCGGATACCCGTCGGGGAAGACGAGGGTGATTCTCCTCCCTGGGTAAGGGAGAATTCACCGACTGTTCAGAGGCAAGAGAAGACCAGAAGAGAGCTCAGGTGTTGGAGCTCCAAGTGAAGGGAATGCCAACGAAGAAGAATCAGAAGAAAAATCAGAAATAGTAAGATCAATGAAAACAACTCTGTTGGTGTTATTAGCCATGTTGAGAAGTGATTGTGATGAAGGAGGGGTTCAGCCTAGTCCCTTAAATAGGCGAGTAATCCCAGAGGAGAAGTGCAAGGGACGCAGAGTCAAAGCACTTATCCGATTGGGAGGCAGTTGCGGATTCCCGAGGAGAGCTAGGGTTGCATCATCTTATTATTGGGCTAGGGCGAATTGGGCCTCGTGTAATTAAGGTGGGCTAGTCACTTAGCACAATAATAAACAAGAAAGACAGTACTTGGTAAACACAATTAAGCCCAAAGCCTAGGCGGATAAAAAATCTGCTAAGTCCTAGGGCGAAACAAGAGTTCCAAAAGGGAAACAGTCAGATTAATAAAAGGAATCTATGCGAAGAAAATACATAAAGTGTTATCAATTGACTACCGTCTAAATGTTACAAAGTAAAATACAGCAGTCAACAAAGGGGGAGGAAGTCAAGGCCCCGGATCTACACGAGAAGCTGGGGGAGAAAGAGGAAGAGGTAACCCATAGTAAGAAATGAAGTCATCCAAGGATCGGTTTTCTGGAGACCACTCTGGACCGCCTCATAGATGCATTGTTGCATGTCAAATTTCCCTTCTTCATACAGGGCTTCAGCACGAGCAGTCAGGGTGGCCACCTCCTCTTGATGGGCGGCAATTGCCTTCTCCAGTTCATCCGTCTTTGACCGGAGCTCGCTTGCCGCCTGTCTCTCTTCCTTCAACTTCTCAAGGGTGAGCCGTCTCGCTTCCATCTATCTCAGGGCGAGTTCATTGAAGCGGGAACCCTCATGCTTGGCTTCTTGGAGGGAATTCTCCAGCTCAGAGATCCGGGACTCCTTTACAACCAATTTAGCCTCCAGACTTCCCACTTTGTCTTCTGAAGCCGAGGCCCTTGATTCCAGGATGGAGATTTGCGCCCGGAGCCTGTCAAACTGCGCTTCCAGATCCTGGGTTCCTTTTTGATAAACAGCAATTTGCTCTTGTAAGAATTGGACCCTGGACCTTTCAGCTGCTAGTTCCGTTGAGCCATCTGCCTTGAGCCGGGCATTCTCTTCCTGGAGGACCTGGACTTGTTGCTCTAGAGAATCAACCTTCTGTTGTAGAGCCCTGGCAGTCAACTCCTTCTCCTTCAGGAGCAGCACGGCCTGGTAGTTTCCTAACGCCCCACCCAAGTACTCCTCGGTCAAAGTAAGGAGAGATTGTTGGGCCTAAGGGAGAAGAAGAGGAGTCAGGAAAGAGATAGCTTAAAGAGGTGAAGAGATTTTTGAAAAGAAAGAGTACCTGCTCCATGAAGTGCAGAGCATTGAGGGCAAGCAAGTCGGGGCGAGCCTGGAGAATTGCAGGCCCCTGCACGGATTCCCTCATCCTCTCTAGATTGGCTTGGATGGTCCAGTGGGAGGCTTACATGGAAACCAGACCGTGAGAGAACCCAGCCCATCCTTCCGGGAAGGCGGGGTAAGTTTGTGGTGTGAACTTACGCCGGATGGGGATATTGGGGGCTGGGAGCGTGGGCGTAAAACACTGTCCCTCCGGCTCCGGTCGCTTCTCAGTCTCTCTTTCCATTTCTAGAGGAGCTTCAGTATCCCTCTGCTCTCCAACCTTATTCTCCTTCGAATAGGTGATTTCCGTTTCTATCTGCGCTTCAACCTCCCTCTCTGCTGTAATGGAAGGATCCGGTTCTGTCCGCCTCATCCCTTCTTCCTCCATTACTTGGGGAATGGTTACGGCAGGTGGAGAGGAACCGGACGCCTCAGTCTGGGGCTGCGTTATGGGTTTTCTGAGCGCAGACTGGTCCCTAAGCTCTTCTTCCTCACAATCAAGTCTATCCGGGTGGGATAGCTCCAAAACCCCAGATGCATCAGCAGCGGTGGTATTCTGAGTACCCGAAGACGTTGACAGGGGGCTGGGCGAGACCGAAGTACCGTCACCCATGTTCTTCTTGGGAAGGAAATCATCATCAGTGACTCCTTCCCGTGGCCGTCTCTGGGACGGGGTGGGTCTTCTAAGCCCGGGAATGGCAGATATAGGCACGGCTTCCAAGGCAGTAGCCGGCTTGTGGATAGCTAAGGCAGTGGAGTTGCCTTGGGTTTGATCCCTGGAGGAGCTCACAGCCGGGGTAGATTTTGCAGCAGGAGGAGCCTTTGGTCTTT
Source organism: Cuscuta campestris (assembly GCA_900332095.2). Classification (NCBI taxonomy): domain Eukaryota; kingdom Viridiplantae; phylum Streptophyta; class Magnoliopsida; order Solanales; family Convolvulaceae; genus Cuscuta; species Cuscuta campestris. Next base: position 85,410 of record OOIL02001465.1, on the reverse strand, counting down.
CAGGGGAAGGCTCCCCTTCAAATGGAAATGGGTCAGGACCCAGGGGGTAGTAAAAACCCGCCTTCTTGTACAGTTGGGCGTCCTGAAGGGAGTGGTGTGAAATGAAACCTTCCTTTTCTCTCAGGGCATTGTACACTCCCTCTGCCAATTCTGCAGCAGCAAATTTTGTCCGGGAAATGGAACGCCGGAGAACAACACCCGGTAGGTCAAGGGGACTGTGAGCCGGGAACTTTATGACGAAGTACCTCAATGACCATTTCTCATGCTTGAACTCGACCTTCTCATAAATTGGGAAATGGTTGTGGGGATATAAGCTGTAGAAGGGGAACCCACCAATACTGAAGAGGATGAGGAATTCATCCAAACTCGGGGTTCTGTCCAGGGCACAACACCGCAAGATGTAGGACGCAACATACTTATGCGCGTTGGCAGTCAATTGACCCGGAGCAAATCCGAAATGGAGGCAGAGATCACGAAGCAGACCGTGGAGGGGCAACCTAAATCCATTTTCCACGGAGTGGTACTGCATGACCATGTATTTTTGGGATTTGGGTTGTAAGATAAACTGATCCCCCCGACGGCATCGGGATGGTGGACCCAGAAGCCCTTGCCCAGGAGCACGGACATCTCTCGAAGTTCGTTCTCCTTGATAATGGAGGGTCTGTGGGTCCAAGTTTCAGGATTTGGAGGGGCCATTTCGGAAAGAAAAGCAAGAATTTGGGGAAAGTGCAATCGGAATTCGGGTCGGGTTAAGATTCAGTAGCGAGAGGAAGAAGACGAGCCCAGAAGGGGTTTTTATCTGTTGAAAGGATGGACCCGAGGTACTCGAGTGCGACGTTTCTAATCCAACACGAAAACCGAAGGCGGCTCATCATTAGTTTTCTAGCGACACGTCGCCAGAAAACTAGGGGGCTTGTGATGGATATCGGGTCTGGTAAACCCGACTCCAGGCCCAAACAAAGGCCTATAATAACCCAAAAAGGGTGAAGACTCAGCTGGAGATAATGGGCCGAGCCTATTATTGCGCATATGGCCGGTAGAGAAAGACGACCCAGTCATGGAATAAATTAAGGTGACCCAGTCCGAGAAAGGAGTGGGACACGTGGCCCACGTCATTGGGTCATATGCAGAGTGGGAAGAGAACGAGATCGGAAAAGAGGGAATCACAACCCCACGATCTCCATAATCTTTTCCATTTTGTATAATTTTAATTATGATATGAGAAATACTATAAAAGGGGGGGAAACCCCGCCATTGTAAGGGGGAAGAGGCAATTGAATACCCAATCAAAGAGTATTATCGCGTGATTATATCTTCTCAATTCATATTACGTTCTTGGTCCGCCATCTGATCGGGTTAATCCCATCATATGTATTAATAATCTATATGTTAAGATGAATCAAACAAGATCACACATGACTATTTTTAGGCTTACATATTGAGAGAATTTGATGAGTCAAAGTGCTTAGATGAACAGTTCCAAAAGTCAAAAGTGGACAAAGACAATGGGACGGAGGTAGTATCTCTAAAGTTGGCTACTTTTGAGTGTGTGTTAGGAGTCTATTTTATACTCCCTCCATCCCATAGTATTTGTCCACTTTCATTTTTACACACCATCCAATGCACTTCTTTAATCCATTTTATCTTGTAATTTGTATATTAAAAAATTATAGAAATTATATATTAATAATCTATATGTTAAGAAAAATCAAACAAGATCACGCATGACTATATTTAGGCTTACACATTTAGAGAATTTGATGAGTCAAAGTGCTTAGATGAACAGTTCTAAAAGTCAAAAGTGGACGAATATAGCGGGACGGAGGTAGTACATTAGTAGTGATTATTATTGTGTGAAATAGATAACAGCCCCAAATATAGTAAGAGTGTGTTTATCTCTTATTTATTATTTGGTTTATCCATCCTTGTTCTCTATCCATTTCGTTCCTCTCCATTTTCTCTTCCTAAACCACATTCTATTCTATCTTCATAAATCAAAACAGCAAAAAGAACTCCTTCATCACCGCCATATTTACCCAGCCATTTCCAACAATCGATTATCATAAAAGTGATAATCGACTATTGGGCATCTCAGAACATTCGTGGTTTGGAAATCATATCTTGTTAATCGATTATCAGTTAATGATAATCGACTATCACGCGTTTCTGAACTTTGGAGTTCAAAGTTGTTTCCTTCTTGCTTCCATTTCCTCCGTAAACCCGCCATCAAATTGATTACTTGATAAGACCCTGGGTCTCGAGTACAACACCTTACCTCATCAACCCCACATTCCTGAGTGGTGGCAGTGCAGCATTTGGTACAATGGGAAAGGTAGAACAATGAAGATGCTTTTGGAGAGATTCCAAGGAAGTGGAGCAATAATTTCCAAAGGTTTCGTGTCACCAATAGGACAAGAAATGCATTATGGTTGATGGTTGTTTTTGGTCTTGAGAAGGAGGATTGTTTTCTTTATGGGGGAAGGAATGTTACAGCGTAACTAACTACGAGCTCAGTTGGAAGTCAATTAGGAAGTTAGTTACCTTTGTTAGCCTATAAATACACCTCTTGTATTGTATTCGTGCATATTTGTTGGTATAATATCAATTTCCTACAATCTTTTTCTTGATGTCTCTAAAATCTCTATTCAATTTTGAATTTGCTAAATCCAACTATAAAACCATCCTCGAAGGATATTCTTCATCTATGATACTCCCTGCATTGGCGTTACAGAACTCGCCATTGCTCAACAAGATTCGCCATTGCTCAACAAGATTTACGAGAACCATTATCATCACAAGAGATTCGTCGCCCTCGTGCGAACCCGTTAGAAACTACATCGAGGTTAGTTTGTGTATCTCATCTAACGTTAGGAACTATTGGTTGAATTTACATTCGTAATTAAGAATTGTGGTTGATGTAGATCGCATGGCAAAAGTAAAAAAACTCATGTACGTCAATTTGCTCTTTTTACGTTAAACAATACGAAATAGATCTTAAACACACCAGAGACTTTAGCAAGCGGGGTTACCGCGGCCATGACAACTCTTCTGTTAGCAATGGATATGGATATTTGTCTACTTTCCATTTCGTGAACAATTGTGTTTTCTTTTTCTTGGATTTGCCCTTACTTTTTTTGTTTGATGTAGCATATTCTAAAAAGAAAAAACAAATTCAAATCATGATTTTAAAAAGGAAGAAGAAATCTGTTAGATGTTCTTTAATTTTTGAAAGTATAGAAATTGCAGATCCAAAAATGAACCGAACCGTACTTCATCTTCCTTCTGCCTTTTCCCTGGTCAAGCCAAAATGTAAATGAACAAAAACACCGAAATGGAGAAGACTATTTATACTCTCTGTACCAAAATTGTCAAACTATTTTAAACAAAGTGCAAAATTTATTTCTTTTAATATGATTTTCTTTACAAATCAATATGAATATAAAAAATACAACTTACATATTTAAAAATTACATAAAAAGATTTACAAAAGAAAGCTAGTGGCATATCCATTTTATTTTGAAAAATGATCCATGAAAATGCACACACAAATAAAAGTTAACAGAAGCTTGAAATAGGAAAGAAGACTAATTTTGAGACGGAGGAAGTACATATATTGTCATTAACAATCAAAATATTACATCGCCCATTAAAAGTTGTGTAGGCAAAATAGAGACTGATTGTGTATTTATGTAGAGAAACAATTCTAGGAAAAGAATACGTTCCTTGGGGAGGAAAGATGCAGAGTGATAATCACAAGACACAAAAAGGGATAAAATGAAAATAAAATATTACTCCGTAGTTACATGTCTTATAACGGCGGAGTATAAGTTAGTAAACATTACTAACCATATCAATTAAAAGACAGTAAAGTAAGCCATAAGCAATGCCACGATAAATATTGCTTATATATGTAGGGAGCATCACATTGAAAGATACAAACCGTTGATTCAATCGATAATCCTATTCATCCTCTGCTATGCTATGCTTTTTGCATCCAATAAGGAGTGGTTTGGCCCATTTCCAAATCGACCATATTTCCAAACCAATACAATACGTGAGATATTGTATGATTATTGGAGCAGTTTTTTGTAATCCTGAAAGGTTCCATCAAAAGGCTTCACCCGGCCTTCCGATACAGCCCACAACTGCTCTACGCTTCCTGATATTAGATGTTCATCGTGACTTACCTGCACACAATTGATAAAAGAATTACTAAGGCCAGCCATGCCATGATACTTTAGCCATAATAAAATCAAGTGTTAATTAAGGGCAGATTACCATCAGAACACCTCCTTGGAATAATACGAGTCCTTGTATTAGTGCCTCCACAGCATCCAGATCCTGCATGCCATTGTAGGACCCAAAAGCCCCACCCAGAATGTCTTATCATTTGTTCACGCAATATCAATGCATTACAGCATACAGAGTATAAATTTAAAAATACGCATAAATTTCTTTTCAGCTTTGAAATTGATTGGTAAACATCTGTCAACCAAATTATGAATTGAAACAATGTAGCCTAATAGTCTAAAACACATGAGGAGCACACGATTACATGAATTACCAACCTTCACAACTAAACACACAATAGAGCATAACAAAATCATAAACAATAAAGTACCAAGTGATTTGATGGCTCATCAAGTAGTAAGATGTGAGGCTTTTTGAAAGTGATTTTTGCGAATGCAACTCTGCTTTTCTGACCACCTGAAACCATGTAAACAAAATTAGCACAAAACGTGAAACAAAGGTTAGGGTTTAACATTTCAAGGTTTTTGAAACTGATTTCCAAAAAAAAGAACTCTGCTCTTTGAATCCCTAAAACCAAGTAAAACATCAGTTCAGCCCAAAATGTAAAGACTAAGGTGATTTTGGATAATCACTAGGAAACTAAACATAGATGTGATTGCTAGAGCGATCAAAGAGAGTGCCTTGGGGTGTATGCTATTTGTGGAAGGCATTGAACTTAGAGTGCTTCTATGGTGCACCTTGGGTGCATACCATTTATGTGGACCTTCTCATATAAAAAAATATTTTTTTTATTAAAAAAAATAGATGCTTTTAAAGTAGTAAGAAAATGCTTATTTTGCTCATATGTAAGTCCATGGTGGACCTTAGGTCCACCATAGAATTGGCCTTGAACTTATATAGTTCAGACGAGGGGAGGCGTAAACGCAAAGCATTAGGAGTGAACAGCAGTATTGGGGGCTAGGCTCATGTATTAGCTACACGAATATTGAATATCTTCGTCGCAACTTTAGCACGAAGCACACCAAGAAAGATGTCGAAACCAGATTCGTGGAGCAAAAAATGCCACAAAAGCTCAATTTCCGGTTCAGTCGCGAAGAAAATGAAATTGAGGATGATATCACGCATCAGATAAGGCCGGGATGCTTAATGTTGAGGTCCTGAGGACTACTGGGAAGTGCTTTGAGACAATAGGCTCAAGTTAAAACCAAGGCAGTCAAACTCAGGTCGGGTTAGGAATTAAAGATCCTACACACAAACACAAATCTCTTAATCACATTCAATAACATAGAAGAGAAAGATGAAATAACAGGGAAAACTTCTGCTCAGTTCTGTGACTTCAAGGGACGATTTTGTTCATAGCATATAAGCATAGATATATATCTGAGTAGTACGGATTAGTAGTTTGAAGTAGAAAGAACCTGAGAATCTCAAAGATTTTTTACAGGTTGCCAATGCAGTCACGCAGTTGGAAGACTTTGCAGAAAACAAAGGGAGTATTCTGTTTATATAAATTAGAGTTCAAAGGTTTACGTTTGAAGTAGAATAGTACATCATGAGAACTGAAAGAGTCATCTTCTCATAAATAAAAAAAATAACGGGAGGAGTTGCAAGTCTGTTGAATTTCTGAGATTTTTTTCAGGTGTTGAATTTCTGAGATCTTTTTTTGCGAGTATGTTGAATCTTGTATTGTTTTTCCCCTTTAGTCGATGCTTCTTGATAGCTTGCAAGAGCTCGAAAGACTGAACAGTGATTTTACAAACTAACTCGTAATTTTACTACCTTGGATACAAATGAAACGCCAATTCCAAAATAAGGTCATCTGAACAGCTCTGTTGTATGTCGTTTAGTGTTGAGGAATAAGGAAAAAGAACTTTGCTTTTCCTTCCAACTTGGTGTCTCTAGCTTGCATACCATACAGGAGGCATGTGGGCTAAATGAGTCTTTGTGGGCAACTCTCATGAGGAACAAATACCCAAGAGAATTAGATATTGAATTTCAAAATCTATGATTCCCCCATTTGGAAAAGAAATTATGTGGAGGATGTGGCTGACAAACACCTTTGCCTAGATGGTAACAACAGAGTACATTGGTTCACAGGTGACCTTGACTTGGACATCAAAAGAGCCACCAAGAACCTGAGAAGAAGAAAAGATTCTATCCATTTTCTCACCCACTCTTGGAAACCCACCCACCTACCCAAGATCTCAATCTTCCTTTATAAACTATACCACGGCTACCTTCCATTCCCAAATAAATAAACAAAGATGGGATTTTCCGTCCCATCAGTTTGTTCCTTGTGCAGGTCAGGCGAAGCCACATTAGGACATATCTGGAGCTACATTGAACAAATCCGTAACATATGCAAATCATCGAGCCACAGAGTCAGAAGCTACATTCTCTATTAGTGACGCACGCACGCACACG
>OOIL02001465.1:33533-75624 GCA_900332095.2 Cuscuta campestris | reverse complement strand
GATTCCACTCTACATACTGGGGTACCTACTTCTGAATGAGTGACATAAACAAACTAACATGGCTGCCCCCCCCCCCCAAAAAAAAAAAACTGAACAGCCGTTACACCCTTCCTACCGTGAATTTCCTTGCTTTGCAATATATCTTCTTTATTCTTACCATGCATCGATTACAATAATATGAACATAGAAGTAAAAGTAGGCATAAATATTTAAGCAACCATTCAATCAATCTTACTTGCTATTCGGCTATCCAAATCTATTCCAAAATTTAAATTCTTGAATAATAATGGCCCCCCTGGATATCCGAAAGATGCATCACTGCCAAAGTCACAAATGGTTACAAGTCAACTGAAAAAACATGCCTCAGATTTATCAAAACAGAACTAGCCAAATAAAAGATCATCCTTCAGAAAAAAAAGTTGAAAAAGAGAGAATTTCATATGTTGTTTTATTTCCCAAAATACAGATGTATGCAAATGTAATCATAGCAGAGGTAACCTTCCTAAGTCTCAGTTTTCTTGCAATGTTTATGCCCAGATTGTTTGTCCTTGTTTTTAGAAAGGTGTTGGCTTCCTTGTTTAATCGAGCTGTCTTTAGTGTAGACATACCTGCTCTACAACTATAATTAGTATAGCTATAGTCTAACACTCTCACAAGTTGGAGCATGTATTTACCATCTCCAGCTTGTTATATAGATAATTAACCTGAGTATCACTTAGTGCTTTAGTAAACAAGCATTCAAACTGTTCTCTGGTTTTTACATATTCAATAGAAACAATTGTATGCTTTGACTTCATAGAGTTCGAGAAAAGTGTTCAAAAGATTAAAAGTGTATGAATCAAATTTATTTAGAAGAGAGAAAAATGTTGTAACAAATATTCTTTCCTAAAAAGGAAATGGATAGGTGTAAAGTTCAGTTTGGGATGGACAGAAAAGAAAAGTATAAACTTCATTGCGGGAAGGAAGGAGTTTCATAGACAAAATGACATGTTTTGTTTAGGTATGTTTTCATACACAATAAGACAAAATGATATCGATTTTGTTTTCTCATGAAAGACGGAATTAGATGCAATGTGTAGGGAAACTAGATTCAGATGCAATTTTGCAGACATTGGTAATTTATCAACATTATTTCACATGCATATGGTGCCATTGCACGATATTCTCATTCTGCATTATTTAGATACACAATTTTGTTTCTTATTTATAAATGATAATAAATTGCCACTGATGAAGACACACAGCCAGCCATAGAGCATTGATCGTCCTTAGAGCCTGCCCAATCAATTTTGCAAAACACTCCATCTTCATGATTGCATGATTTTGATTAACAATGCCTCATCCTGGTGCTTCCCTCAAGTAACTCAAAATATGTTCCACTGCACATCAGTGAGCATATCAATGATCAACTGTTCGAGCCACGAGATCATGACTTAACACACCAACTGGATAGGGAAAGTATGATAGGTCACAATGAGATAATATTAATAGTCTTCTATTTCTCTTAAGCTTGTCAAACACCTTGAGTCAGCTGCAAATTGGGAATCATTGTCGTACTAAATGGTGATTAGTGCAGCACCCTGATGTGGCTATTAAAATTGTCTCCAATGACGATTTTCTCTGGCTGCGAGATGCCCTCGATCACCCTCCTCCCAAAAACTTTCCCCTCTTAACGTCGTCGTCCAAGCCATCTTGGCATGCGTAGGCACTCACGACATTGAGAGTACACCCCAGGATGAACTTAATAACCATAAGCCAATCAGCAAACCCTCCTCATCTTAACCACAAACTCCCAAAGATCTTGGGCAACCAAGTGCCAAACCTGTGCTTATTCCTTGGGGCGCCAGAATACCACAACTTAAACCCATCCACATCATGTGTCTTGGTGCCCACTCATAGAGCCTCCTTCAAGCAGACCACATGAATACTCCTCTTCTTAAGGATCTTCACCAACTCTATGGACTTACCTGTAAGGGTTCCTATGTAAGACGAGCCAGACCTCAAACTAGAATCTCCACTACCCCCCTCGCCCACCCAGGGATATGAGGTTATGCCACCATCATTAACCTAAGCCATCCAAAAAGAACACCACAAAAGGAAGAACACAAGGAAAACCTCGTAGCACTAGCCAAAACTACAGGAGAAAGACCACAAAAGCAAGACTAGCACAACAGCATACACAACAGCACAAGCACACGCAACTGACGCAAGTGAAGGCACAAGTGAGCAAGTAAATAAGATGCAGATACAAACACTTAAATCTAATAAAACAACTCTAAGTAAAGAAACAATCCAGAAAACAAGTGAACTCATGTTATTAACTAGCATCATTATAACATCCCTGCCTGCCAGTCACTGCGGCACTGGTAGAAAATTAACGGACCAAAAATGTAAAGGAGATAAGAGCAGTAGACAACTGTCAGCACAATGTCATCACTTAGTACATGTCTTCAAGAGCTGAGAATGTTGCCTCCATATAATATCATGTCATTTTTATTTGCACAACTCATAATATTTTGTTATTATTATATTTCCATTATTAGATTTTTTCATGCTATCAATTATAATCAACTTGCATTGTAGTGTTTTTTAGCGTAATACGATAATTATTGCCACAAAAAGAATTAGAGATTTAGAATAACATTATAACATATCACATCTTCATTAATTAACAATTAGACCAGAAAAAGTGGGCCAAAACCGCATTATGAAGTAGTAGGTCAAGAATATGCTCAATAGGGTTTGGCTGGCCCAAATGGTTTTAAGCCCAGTTTGCTATAACTTGTTCAGAAAGGGTTAAACCCTAGTTAGTTGTCTATATATATGATCTCATGTACTTGTAATCATCATTAATCAATAATACAAACCCTAGTTGCCCCCGTGGATGTAGGTCAGATTAGACCGAACCACGTTAAATCTCTTGTGTTTTTTTTTTTTTTTGCTTTCTTGCTTTCTATTCGTGTGTGTGTGCCTTTGTTCCTAACAACTGGTATCGGAGCCTATAGGTAGTACACACACATCAGCCTCTATGCAAACCCTAGTGGCTCTAGGGTTTCCGCCGACACATCCGAAGACCACCGAGACAGTCATCTGTTGACAGCATAGTTTGTAAGGCGTCGCCTAGGCGATAAGGCGCTGTCACTGGGACGCCTCGTTTGCTCGCCTCGCCTATCAGTTTGCTGCTACAATTTTTTAGGTCAGCTCTGGTTGTTTGTTTTGATCTGTTCTCACGTGTTCTCTGGTCAGATTTTGGGTACTCAGAAGAGATGATGTCTGAGGATGGAAAGATCAGGATAGAGAGGTTTGATGGGCAAGATTTTGGATGGTGGAAGATGCAAGTCGAGGACTTGCTATGTGAGAAAGATCTTCCATGTTTGACAGGTCAGAAACCCGAGAAGATGAAAGATGAAGAATGGGCTGACTTGGATAGAAAAGCCCTAGCCGTCATCCGGTGCACTTTGACAAAGAGTGTGGCTTTCAACATCGTGAAAGAGACTATTGCTCGTGGGGTTATGACAATGTTGTCAAACATGTATGAGAAACCTTCCGCATCTAATAAGGTATTCTTGATTAGACAGTTAGTTAACACTCGTATGCGGGAAGGTGGCTCTGTTACTACTCATATCAATGTTTTCAATACCATCATATCCCGTTTTCTACCAATTGATATCAAATTTGATGATGAGGTACAAGCTTTGCTTCTTTTATCTTCGTTACTGGATAGTTGGTCAGGATCAGTCATGGCTATTAGTGATTCAGCTGGAAACACCACACTCACGTTTGAGGGAATCCGTGATTTTATCTTAGGAGAAGACATCAGGAGAAAGAATACAGGTGAGTCATCCAATTCTCTGCTGAGCACTCAGAGAAGAAAGAGAGGAGAAACAGTTACAGGGGAAGATCTATACCTAAAGGCTGGGAGTTCAGAGTCTGAAAATGAACAATTCCAACAACAATCTGACCACACTGATCAGTGGGTCAGGAGGTCCACCAGAGTTAAAAATACAAAGAAGCCAGATAGGTAATTGTCCTTCAGTTAATTATATTCTCTTGACAGAAAATGATGAGCCAGAAAGCTACTCCGAGGCAGTCAAGATGAAAGATTCTCTCCAGTGGGAGCATGCAATGAAGGACAAGATGAGCTCTCTAAAAAAAGAACAAAACTTGGGAATGATGGGTCTAAACGGTATAAAGCCTGTTTAGTGGTCAAGGGGTTTCAGTAGAAAAGGGGGGTTGATTATGATGAGATTTTCTCTCCTGTGCTAAAAATGACAACCATCAGGTTAGTTTTGAGTATTGTAGCAGCAGAGAATTTACTTCTAGAGCAACTAGTGTTAGATTTCATCGGGTTTGTTCACATATAACCGAATGGGTAATGAGTCAATGTTTGGGTCAGTTAGTATAGAGTCAGTTAGTGTGGTGTCGTTTAGTGTGTTTTACATATTTAATTAATTAAAAAACTAAGGGTAGTTTCTAAAACGCAATGATGGGTAGTTTCTATTGTTAATAGGTGTGTAGGTTTGTAATAGTTGTGTTGGTTAGTAAAAGTCATGGTGGTCTGTTCTCTATTTATATTTAGAGAACACAAATAATCCTGTACAGTTTACAGCAATAAAATATTCTATTTTGCTTTGATCTGGTCCTCCTAACAATCAGTATCGTAGCGACTATCCAAACAGGACCCAACGATCAAAGGGAGCGGTCTGCCTTGTGAACAAGAGGTGTGTAAAAGGGCTGCCAGATCATAAAACAAAGCTTTAGAGACTTCCTTGACAACCGATCAAAAATCTTCGACAAGAGTCTTCCTTCCCTAGGACAAGAATAGCAAGTGGCTAGTTTTTTTCCTTTGGCAGAAACCAAACAGTGCGGGAAAAACGAATCGGTGGGGTAGCTTTCGTTTGGTGGCTTGGAAGACGGAAAAGCAGAGGCTTGTCTTCTGGTTGATGGTCGATTGCAGGTGGCTTACGACCAGGAAGGAATCAAAATCTAAAAATTTTGTGAAAATTGTCATAGGAATTAAAGTCGTGCAATGGAAGACAATAGACAGATTTTGACTACAAGGGAGAATAGTTCACTATCTTTTACGCTTCCAATTCTAGCTGCTACAAACTACACTATTTGGGCCGTGAAGATCAAAGCAATTTTTAATGTTAATGGGATTTGGGAGGTGATCGAACCAGGAATAGAAATCGATCCAAAGAACAATATGGCAATAACATATCTGTTTCAAGCTTTGCCGGAAGAGATCGTGTTACAAGTTGCTCAGTTTACTGAAGCAAAAGAAATTTGGGATGCTTTGAAGACTCGCTTCGTTGGTGTTGACAGGGTTAAAGCGGCGCGATGACAGACACTTGAATCAGATTTTGAGACTCTAAAGATGAAGAACAATGAGTCACTTGATGATTTTGCTGGTAAAATTAGTCAACTTGCAACACAAGCAAACAACCTTGGGTCTGCATTTGAAGACAAAAGATTGGTTCGAAAGCTTTTGGGTTCTAGACCTGAAAAGTTCATACAGATCGTTGCTGCAATTGAACAGTTTGCTGACATTAACACAATGCCGTTTCAAGAAGCGGTTGGAAGATTGAAAGCATTCGAGGAACGCATCAGAAAGCCAACTGAGGAAGGAGATACGCATGGTAAACTACTATTCACTAAAGGTGATGACCGATGAAAAACAGAATGTTCAGAAGCACAAACGTGAGCAATGTGGTTGGTGGAACACAAACCGAGAAGACTTTGGATGTGGCCGAGGTAGAGGTCGGGGGTCCGGGAAAGGTCGGGATGGTGGTCGTTTTGATTGCAAATTTGATTGAAGATGATGAACCAACGTTGCTGTGAGCAGTGTGAACAAACAACGATTAAAGGCGTGATTCTTAGATTTAATCGGGTTTGTTCACATGTAACCGAATGGGTAATGAGCAAATGTTTGGGTCAGATATGGGTAGTTTTTATTGTTAATAGGTGTGTTGGTTTGTAATAGTTGTGTTGGTTAGTAAAAGTCATGTTGGCCTATTCTCTATTTATATTTAGTGAACACAAATAATCTTGTACAGTTTACAGAAATAAAATATTCTATTTTGCTTTGATCTGGTCCTCTCTAACAACTAGATGTGAAAACAGATTTTCTACATGGTGATCTAAATGAAGACATTTACATGGCACCACTTGAAGGGTTTCAGGTTGTCGGCAAAGAAAATTGGCTCTGCAAATTGAAAAGGAGCTTATATGGTCTTAAACAGGCACCTAGACAATGGTACCTGAAGTGGTCTTAAACAGGCACCTAGACAATGGTACCTGAAGTTTGATAACTTCATGGAGAGATAGGGGTTTAAAAGATGTGAGATGGATCATTGTTGCTATTTGAAGAAATTCAGCAACTCCTATATCATCTTATTCCTATATGTTGATGATATGTTGATTGCAGGATCTGAAATGAAAGAAATAAGCAAATTGAAAAAAGAAATGTCTCCAGAATTTGAGATGAAAGACTTGGGTCCAGCCAAACAGATACTGGGATGAGCATCATCAGAAACAAGAATGGTTCTCTAACACTGTCTCATGAGAAATACATACGGAAGGTGTTAGAGAGATTCAAGATGAATGACGGGAAGACCAAGCCTAGAAGTACCCCACTGGGAAGTCATTTGAAGCTGACCAAAGAACAGTCACCTAAATCTGAAGAAGAAAGTTCAGAAATGGCTAAAGTTCCTTATGCATCAGCGGTTGGGAGCCTCATGTATGCCATGGTTTGCACTTGACCCGATATTCCTCATGCCGTTGGTGTTGTTAGTCGATTTATGTCATATCCAGGTAGAGAACATTGGGAAGCTGTCAAATGGACACTTAGATATATGAAGGGAACCCAAAAAATGGGTTTATGTTTCAGAGGGAAGGATGCTATTCTTAGAGGTTTTACAGATGCTGATTTGGGTGGTTGTAGAGAGACATTTAAGAGCACTACATGGTATGTCTTTACAGTGGGAGGATTGATCAGTAATGGAACAATCAAATTGAAGAACATCTCAAGTGCTAAGAATCCAACAGATATGTTCACCAAGTCAGTGGTGCTGGATAAGCTGAAGCTTTGCATAGCTTCAGCTGGTCTCCTGGAATAGTGTTGAGAGGGGCAACTAGGGAGATGTGAAGATGAAGGAGGATTTTTCATTTACAGAAGTACAGAGAGAAGCCGCAATTTGGTCCAAAGACTCCAAGTGGGAGATTGTTGGTAATATGTAGTCATCGGCCCAGAGTGGCCCACACTTATGACAACTGAAAATTTAGAGAAGACCATATTAGGGTTTGGCCGGCCCAAATGGTTTTAAGCCTAGTTTGCAATAACTTGTTCAGCAAGGGTTAAACCCTAATTAGTTGTCTACATATATGATCTCATGTACTTGTAATCATCATCAATCAATAATACAAACCCTAGTTGCCCTCGTGGATGTAGGTCAGATTAGACTAAACCACGTTAAATCTCTTGTGTTCTTTAATGCTTTCTTGCTTTCTATTTGTGTGTATGTGCCTTTGTTCCTAACAGTCTTGTTTCTGGACTGGGTACCCGATAGGGATTAGGGAAGCCAATTTTTCAACCAAAAAACGTTCACCAGTCCCAGGACTGGAACATGAACTGGGACAAGTACCCAATTGTATGCTGGGTTGGCTCCTATTAATACAGATGTGCATATCTCCAATTATATAATGTGTGCCTTTTTTCACAAGTTATTTTTCCCCACAAAAATAATATTAACTATTTGATTTTGAAAAACAAAAATTAAAGGTCCAAACATTCATTAACCGCCACTAGTGATTATACCAGACTGGTGTTAAACCTTTCTGGTTATAGTTCAACTCTGCTTTGGTCGGTCCCGAATCGGTACACCAGAGCCGGCTAGCCCGCTAGGTTCACCCCTAATTTTCATGCATGTGGAAATTAAAATTTAATGATGAGGTTTGAGTATTTTTGTCTCATTTTTGCTTCGGGCAACAGGAAGGCATCTAACGCAAGACATTAGTGTTATGCTTTGTGCAATCTGCACGTGATTATATACTGCAAATAGATCATACTTGATACTCTAAAATTAATGTCACCAGACCCAAATGCTTTGGAATTAAGGATGTTGATAATGATGATGCTAGTCTTTGTTAGGGTTCTTATTCTATTTGAGCAATAATACTTCCTTTGATTGTAGCTTGTATCCCTTAGATTTGATTCATAATAGTAGTTCATCAGTATATGTGGTATCAGAATACTTAACACAAACAACATTGTTCAATGGAGGAGCCACAAGCACGACACTGAAGTACCCTTGAAATCTAAAATATAAAACAAATCTAATAATCATAGTGTTACCTGAAGCTTATAATTGGAGGCCCTGGTCTGTCATCGGGGGAAGGGAATTCAAACTTGTACCTACAAAAAGATAATTGTATGGAAGCCTCATTAGCACTTTTAAGAGAGGAAGGTGAGGACTATTTATATGCAGCTTTAGAACATAATGCATACTCTGGATCATTGAAAACTTCATCTACACGACCCAGCCTATCAAGCGCCTGACAAAAAGAACATTTTAATGAAGAGCTTGGTGAACCAATAGTAGTTTGGCAGTTACACATGATTAGATGCACACAATTTCACATTACATATCATGAAGATATTAAGATAATCATGACATAAATTGAAGGTCGTGACACAAACTGGATCACCAGATGATAACACAAATAATACTACGTAATAGTAATAATAATAAGAAGAAGAATAATAATAATAATAATAACAATAATAATAATTGTAGTTATGGTAATAATAATAATAATAATAAACAATACTAATAATACTAATAATAATTATAATAATTATAATTACTATTATTATATTAAGGGCAAGGTTCCGTTCACACCGGAGTGCGGTCACTCTGGTGCCACTGGGTTTATCTGGTGCTCCTTTCACAAAATAGATGGTTTCTACCCGCCTCCGGAGGCAGAAACCAACAATTTTACGAAGGCAGCACCGGAGGTGCTGCAAAAACCTAGTGGCACCAAAGTGTCACCGTACTCTGGTGTCAACAAAACCTTGCTCTTGAGCAAGGTGCATTAATAGCTACACATCGGGACGGGGGGTTTAGGACTTTAGGGGGTAGAAATCATCAATTTTGCAAACGAAGCACTTGAGGGTAGAACATATGATGCTCCATTCACAAAATTGATGGTTCCTAACCCCCGTCCCCTATCCCCCCCCCATTACCCCCACCCCTGCACCCCCCCTCGCCCCCTCCAAATGTGCGGTTATTGATAAAAACAATAGATCAGTAAGTAGGAAGCATGGCTACATGCCTACATCAAAAAACATAATTAGATTATTAGCACAAAGGTTGTTCATGCTTAACTTATAATGAACATTTAACAATGACATGTTGCAAAGAAATAGAAACTGAAACGGAACTCTCTTGCACATATGGGCAGAAATTTGCCGTCGTGAATTCAATGTTGTTTGTGTAACTTTCTGTGCCAGTGCTTTTTTCCTCTAGTATTTACTTTGACACCTAGGAAGTCATTATATTATGCTTTCAATAAATACTCTTCACTCATTTAAAAAATAGGCAATACTAGATTCCGAATTTAAACTGGTTAAACGCATGGCATTATCATGGTTTTAAAAAGGCGTTCGAGGCAATGAGGCACTGAAGCGGGTCTTCTAAGCCACAAAGGTGTAAGCCTCAGTAGGGTTATGTGAGACGTACGCCCTGCCATGCCAAGGCGGTACAAGGCTGTGAGGCGATAGCCTCACTACTCTTAGAAATTTTAGCACTTGTGGCACTGTGAGTTCTTTTTACAAAGCTATTGGGCTTTTAAAACTTATCTTGGGCCTGAATACTTTTAAAAACTTCATATTCTTACATTGTATTCACTTGATGATTTATGCTATATTTACCGTTTATCGTCAAGACGTCAACCTAGCGCAGCTTCTCTCACGCACCGCTTCCTTTGGTCTCTAATTTATAAAGTAACGGATTTGAAAACGGATTTGAAGGCTTTGTGAATGCATTTTATGCTACGGAGTACTATTTTTTATTTTTAGGGTAATTCTCTAATTTGTATTTTAAGAATTAGGATAGGGAATTAGTTTTTTCAAATTTCAGGAACTTAAGCCTTTAGATTATGTTTTTCCTTGGAATATTTATATTAGCTTTTTTTTTCAAATTGAACTGAGGCTTAAGCCTCGTCCCGCCTCTAGGGCTTACGCTTCAGGGAATTTTTCCTCACCGCCTCCTTTTAAAACTTTGGGCATTACACGTATACCATCTACTACTCAAAAATTGATTAACGCATATGTTTGTACTATAATGCAAGGTTACCAGGTGACAAAGTCATAAACAGTACTTTCATGTGAACAATCATTAAAAAGTAAGGAGTTTGTAAATTTGTAGAAGAGCTGAAGAGTACCTTGATTCTAGATTGAACAAGAGATGCACGCTTTGCATTGTAGCGGAACTTATCAATGAATGTCTGTCATAAATCATGGAAAAGAATATAAAACTATTAATCAAAATGAAGTAGAACTTAGTCGTAGAATGTTATTTGTTTGTTCGTATTTGTGTTTGCACACTGTTGAATGTACAGTTAGCTTTAGTGGGATTTGAGTGATAGACCGGGCTCACCAATAATATTATGCAAGTATTAAAAGAGGAACGATAAACATTACATAAAAACGCAAATCTCCCCCGCCCAAAAAAACATGTGTATCAACTAGCAAGCACGCATACCTGCATGTGGGCCCTGGAGCGTTCATTGGCCTCAACTGCTTTGTGTTGGTTCTTAATTTTTTCTTCTCTAGTTCTCTCAAATGCATCATAGTTTCCTTTATAGGTAACAAGTTTTTTGTTTTGAAGGTGAATAATATCTGTGACAACCTGAATAAGATATTGTCAATTATTTGTATGTTTTGAGGAAGCCCCTGGAAAAACATCAAATCAAGCTAATTGAAATAATTTACATATCAAACAAAAACCAATCTGGTATTGTAAGGGTAAGCATAGAAGCATAGGGCATACAGTGTTCAGAAATTCTCTAGCATGGGAAACTACTATAAATGTCTTCGGCCACTTCACCAAGTAAGACTCAAGCCACAGGACAGCATGAAGATCAAGATGATTCTGTCACGAAGAAAGTGAGAGCTTGCATAGTTTGACATTGCATATGACATTTTAGTGCACATATGAGCTTTTAATGGAAATTATGAAATATAACAAACCGTTGGTTCATCAAGAAGCAGTAAATCAGGTTCGATAAACAATGCTCGTGCAAGTGCTATTCTCATCCTCCATCCTCCAGAGAAGGTTTTTGTAGCCCTCTTTTGCATTTCTGTGGTAAAACTGAGGCCCTGAAGAATATAAATTCATGAATGAAAATTGGCCATTTGGCCATGCCAAATAGCTCTATAGAAAAATGAACTTTTTTTCAAGAAACACATCATATACAATAGGATTCAATGAAACTTTATATCATTCTGATGAATTCAAACCAATGCACAAGCTATTAAAACTGCTGGCCCTTGCTTTTTAGTGGTCCCATTTCTTAAAAAGGGCAGACCCAGATACATTTCAAATCTTTTGTTATGACGGATGTAAGAAAGATAACAAACAATAAAGAAACGAAAGAACAAACACACACAGATTTAACGTGGTTTACCAACGATATGTTGGCTACATCCACCTAACCGAAGAGAGGAGAGCTTTTACTGATTGAGGAGAGAGATTACAGAGGGATTTTCTAGGTGACTAATCTCTATATGAATGCCTTACAAATGAACCTATTTATAGGAAAGATGGCAGCCAACTTGGCTGCCTAAATCCAGTGGGAACTGAGCTGTTGACAGCCCTGAATACTGCTGTCATACAGCTGGCACACCTCACCAACTAGCAACCCACTTGCCCAATTGTCTAGGCCTCCTTCTAGCTACTTTCCAGCAAGTTTGCAGCCACTTTCCAGCTGGTTTCCAGCAACTTTCCAGCCAGGTGCAGCCATTGTTGACTAGTCAAATAGGTTAGAATTCAAGGCATTCCAACATCTTTGATGATCTGAGAAAAGTTAGATCCACATCCAACCCACATGCATTTGAGGTTCTATAGAAGAGCCAGATCTACAAGTTGCTTGCATGATAAACATGAAAGATTCACAAAACATAAATTCAAAAAACACAATCATCCGGTACTAAGAACTGACCGCAAGGATGGATGCTGCACGTGACTCGGCAGAGTAAGCATCAATAAGCTCAAGCCTTTTGTATATCTCCTCAAGTCTTTGTGCAATAGCATTTTTGTATGTTTCCCCATTGCCCTTTCCAACTTCACCTTCTAGTTCAATATCTTTCTAGAAACCATTCAAGCATTTCAAAGGTTGTATGGGCAACAAACACAATAAAGGAAACTGCAAGACTAGTCCATAGAATGTGTCAAAAAATAATTATGAAGATAATGTTTTCAACCTGCAATTCAAGTAGATGACTTTCTTCTTCCAAAAGTTGAGTTCTTTCAACATCACAATTGAGGACACATTGCAAAACCGAAGTATTGTCACCAACAACTTCCTGCTCCACATGTAAGATCTGACAGTTCCGGGGAATACCATCTATGGAATGCATAGCCATGTACCTAAGGAATGTTGTTTTCCCAGTTCCATTCCGTCCCACTAGGCCTGTGTAGGTCAGGAGCAACATCTTAAGTGCTGAATACACATCATAGGATTGCAAAAGTGCAAGAAATGAAGAAAATTGACTTTGATTACGAAATACAGCTATAGTTCAGCATGATTGACAAAGGGACCAGTGGTATGAGAAGCCGTGCTCGATTCGATATAGCCCATTCAGAGACAAAACTAACCGAACACCTTACCTTCACACATTTCATCACAAACTTTAATGATTTAAATCTCATGATTTGTTTAGGATGTGTGTGCATCACTCATCATAAGAAAAGGAGTTAAGACGTGAGTACTCCATGCACTTAATGTGTGATAGACGAGATTTCACATATTAGCATATTAAGTTTATATAAATATAAAAATAAGGATCAAAAGTTAAAAACAAATGATTTTATCCACTTTTCCCTTTTCGGAAGTCCCAATGTATTTGTCCACTTTCCTTGTATGGTAAACTAAATATCCTATAGTGACCCTTTTGCCCCCAATTACGTCTCCCTTTTTCTCTAACATTGTCCTCTCTTCGTGAGACTAAGCCACAATCTCTTCATTCATTCTCTTCCTTCTTGTTTCAATAATTCACTCTAAATCCTTCATCGTCAATTCGTCATACTTTTCAACAGCTACCAACCCATCAGATGAAGGTTACTCATGGAGTGACAGATGAATCAAACTACGGATTTGATGAAGATGGTGCTGGAGCCACACTTTTCTCAATTGCTGATCTCTCCTTCAGCAAGTACAGGTGCAGCAAACTAGATCTAAGCTTTTATCAGTTGCAGGTCTGTCCTTGAGCCAAAAATGTAAAAACAATGGATCCCCAAGCTTTTCTCGCTTAGAGATCTATTCCCCAGCATCCACAGATGCAATAGCAATAGATTTAAGTTTTTCTCCATCGAAGATGGTGCCCTCCTGTCATGATTCGATCAAATAGAAGTAGATGGTGGATCCAATTTTTCTCTTTTTTTTTGTGACTTGCTTGCATTTAAATTTTTTTTTGGTTCTAGATTACCCTAGATACATCTGATCTTCGAAAGATTTTTTAAAAGCAAGTTTTCACTTGATTTGTTTGATGAACAATTTATCAATAGCAAATTGAGTTGTGTCCATGATAAGTTATTGATTAACAAAAGCATTTTGTACTCCGTATTTGATAGATAGTCAAAAACAGGGATCAGCTTGTGTAAGGCATTTTTCTTTCAACTTATTCTTATTACTTATTACTTATTCTTACTGGAATGAATTCAGACCGAAACAACTTTAAATATAACTACATTCAGATCCAGACTTATTCCAATCTGATCAGAACCATTCAAATCAGGTGAAGAGAACATGGTCTAAGTGGTAAGCAAGGGTACATTGGCCATATTATAGTTTTCTTGGTCCAAGAGCCAAAATGAAACTGGACAAAAACACCGAGACAGAGGGAGTATAAGTTATAGGTGCAAGATAAGCCAAGGACTCGCCTAAACTGATGATATCAAAAGTTAGGATGGTTTAAACATTTTTCCCTCAGTAGTTACATTGATGGGTGTGATGGAAAAACCAAAATGTTTCTTTAAACTGTCAATGCAACTTTCGTTGCTCATCATGGCTCATCCGGGAACAGCCGCTCTATGTTTTAAATATAGGGGTCAGACTGCGTACATCCAACCCCCCCCCCTCTTACCCTGCAATGGGCGGGAGCCTTTGAGGCACTAGGGTAATGTTGTTATTGTTACTTCCAATATTGCATTTTGGGACAACCTTTGTGTTTAACTTTGTTGACACCAAGCATACATACTTTGAATCGACTACGTAATGAATTTCGAAAAATGAAATTAGTTATTATACTTAACACATACAGAGTACGTACCTACCATATAAAAGTCTACATACTTATAGATTATGCATTAAGGAGGTAGCAAACCCCAACCCCCCCCCCCCACCTCGGTACGCCGCAGTACTACTCTTTTTGGTTGTAACATTTAAATCTACAAATTTTGGCATAGCTTTGGGTAAAATATATAATTATATAGAACAGGTTCAAAATCAATAGCTATTAGCACATCATTTAAAGGAGTTCTAGACATGGTAAGAGTTAATTTTCTATCATAGCACTTATTTTTCTATTATTTTAAATAAATATGGCATGATATTGTATCATACAAAAGAAAAAAGACAATTATACATATATAATAGGGAACAGAATAAAAAACCGTAAAACCAATAGTCAAATAAAAGCAAGAGTGAGAATTATGTAGCATGAAGCAAGAGTTTGCACATATTGGAAAAGAAAATATTGAACTCACCATAGTGCCTGCCAAAAGAAAGTGTCACAGTTCCATCCACAATAAGATCACGACCACCAACGGATATGTTGAAATTTTCCATATGTATATCCTTGATTGCTGCTCCATCCACAACATCATGGTTTACACAAACAGCAGGCATCCCGGCTCTGGCAGCTTCCATCTCTCTTAAATGATGTTCATACTGTGCCTACAAAACCATAAAAATAATACCAGACTTAAAATGGCAATGAAAGTGATATGGCATAGAATGAGGCCGTAGTATGACGGAGGAATGAAAATAGTTGATTAAAACTTACAAGAAACAGTTCCCAAACCAATTTAGAGGGTTTCACTCTAAATACTAAGAAAATTAGAAAGTAAAACTGGAAATTCATAAAATTGTGTGTTCATTAGTTGTGTTCATCACAGAAAAGTCATCAGCATTTCCAACTGATAATAACTCTATTAGTATTTCAAAAAGTGTCAGTTTCACACAACAAAGATTTAAGAGAATAGATCCATCAAAATGAATTACCTCTCTTTGTCGCTCCTCTTTCCTATTCCTCCTTTCTATCTTGATTTTGTCACGTTCAGTCAGCAGAGGGCCATCAGTTGTTTCAGACTTCTTTTTAGGAATTTCCTCTTCGTCCATCCCATCAAACATTCTCAGTGGTGCTTTTAAGCTTCTTACAGAAGGTTTTGGTTTCACCAATCCGTGCTTCTCTAATTTCGCAGACAATTTGCTACAGATCTGACATAAAACACCAAGTAAATGATGCAAACACAGATAATTGAAACACTTTTATTGCTTTTGAACTGCTAGAACTTTGAAATACTTCTAAAATTTCAGCATGATAAACGATTTTGAATGCCAATCAATTTGTAATTTAAAGAAAAAGTCATACTTATACAACAACAATCCCAACTCAATCCCAAAACCTTTGAAGTCTTGGGTAAAGATGTACACAACCTTAATTGTAAAAAAACAAAGAGACTATTTCCATTAGACCCTTGATGCATTTTTAAATTTTCTTCCCAAATCTTCAACGTATGTAAGAAGCTTAATTTGTCATTTTGATTAAAACCATTATTTACTTGAAGCTAAAATGTTGTTCAAGCTTATACTTGCTTAAAAGCAAACAAAGGTAATGCAAGTTTCATTCAAATTGTAATAAAACATTCAAACTATATGTGCTAGCCTTTTTAAATTAAATCACTGAAATTTTGAAATATCATCATATTATATCAAGAGTAATGCTTACATGGTCCCAAGGTTCACATTTAGAATGTAGACCTGCTCACATTTTTCATGGGCCTGAATCTGGATATTTTCTTCTTTGCTAAAAGCACAATTCTTTTATGTTACAAATGCACTAAGGTCCAAATAAGCATGAACCTTAGGTCTAGGGAAGAATTTGCCTAATATCAAATACTTAAAAAACTCATAATGCTCTAGATATAATGCTCTGTATATCAACAAACACAGTACATTAATAGATTAATTTCTCAAAAATTGAACACAATTGCATCAAATTTTTGCTTTTATTTGCCACTTTGTCATAAAAATATACAAATAAAATAAACTTATAAAAAAATTGCCACTTTTGTCCAGTACAATTCACAGTTATTTAAAGAAACACAAACAGACACAAATTTACAACGAACATAATCAACTACGTATGCATTAATCAAATCATCAGAAACACAATAAAAATTTTAGAGCACTTCCACTCAAAACAAAATATTGAACTAAAAATAATAAGTTACAGTGACGAATCGAAGTTCTACCGTGCGACATTCAGAGTAGTCACAGGCGCAATCTGAGTCGACAAGAAGATCGCCGATTGCTTCCAAAGCACCGTCTCCATCAAGGCCGAAGTCGAAGTCCACATCAGCAAGTACGTTGATGATGTAGTCGACGATTGGCTGGTCCACGTTTCGTAGCCGCCCCCCTAGGACTTCATGGATGACGGAAGTAGTCACGTCGGCCATCTCCTTAGACGAGGGGTTTCTGCGGTTCAGGTCCTCCGGAAAATAGCCTAAAGATTCAAGTATACCAATCCCACAGACACACACAATATTTGTGTTGCACAGACATTTTGTATCTGTGTGTCTGTGTTGACTTAGTGTACACTTGGATACCCCGTATTAGTGTACCTCTAGCATTGCCCAAATGGTATTCATGTCCCTCAAAAAAATGGTATTCTTATTCATATTCATATAAAAGAAACAAAAAAAGAATCAAAAGCTTTGAAAAGAATTTTATTTTTTATCACAAAATAGAATTTATAATATCAATAATGCCACTATGAAATATAATATATGGTACTTCGTATAACATTACCAAAATATAAAATCTTATTTCGAGTACTTCTTTTGTACTAAAATATAAATTTTAGTTACTATTTACAAGTTAAACTAACACTATTTTAGTTATACATTGTTCCTTTATAATTTGATGAAATAAAATAATTTTCTGACCACTTACTTTGTAGAACTTATGATATATTTTTTTAAAATATAATTTTTATTTTTTAGTTCTACACTGATTATTATTTTTATTGATTTTAAAATAATAACAATCAAATATCATCAAGTGAACGTGTTTTATTTTTGAATGGAAAGAGTATATAAAAACATGTCACTCAATTTCAATAAAAAAACTATGTTTACCTCTTATTTAAGGTTATTTGTTTAAAAAACTCCCTAAAAATTTTAGCACTTTCTTCGTCCCAAATTATTTGTCTTAGTTTTACTATTTAGCTAACTTTGACCATTAATTAAATATAGTTTTACATAAATAAAAGTTATGTGTGTGTGTCTATATATAATATATATGGGATTGACTCCAGTCAGATGACACCTTACGGTGAGATGACATGCTACGGTCAGATTACGCAAAGCTCACCACTGGCCAATGCAAAGCTCACCAAGGACAACTACAAAGCTCACCATATTTTTTCAACACTTTAAATTTTTCTTGGAAAAAAAAATCAAAGGAAGGGTTGCTGACTGGACTTTGGCCGTTGACTCCAGATTTGACCACTGCCTGCCGCCGCCAGCGACCACCATCGTCGCCGTCGCCGCCGGCACCCACCGCCGTCGCTGCCGACCGCCGCCGATCTCCGCCACCGCCGGCGACCAAATCCACCACCGGCCTCCGTCGACCACCTCTGCCGCCGCCGGTCTTCGCCGCCGCCGGTCTTCGCCGCCGCCGCCGCTTCCGGCGACCACCTCCGCCGAGCCGCCGCCACTGACCGGTGTTGCTATTTTATTTTTTTTATTAATTTTTAAATTTTCAAAATAAAAAAAAAGGTGAGTTTTGGTGTTCAAAGTGGTGAGCTTTGCCTTATTTCCAAGTGAGCTTTACATTGACTATTGGTGAGCTTTGCAGTGTAATGTGGTGAGCTTTGTGTCATCTCACCGAAGCATGTCATCTCACCATAAAGTGTCATCTCACTAGAGTCAATCCCTATATATATATATATATATATATATATATATATATATATATATATATATATTTTGGTTCTGGTGAGAATGCGATCTTAGGAGAGAAATGAGAATGAATCTGGTGCTTTAGATTGTGTGATCTAAGGGTTAGGATTGCATCAAAATTAGGTGCAACAAAATCGTTTGAAAATGCATCACGCTGAAATGCATCATAATCCTTTGAAAATGCACTATCTCAAATCTGAGTGCAGGATGCAATTTGAGCCGCACGATGCATCAGATCCAACAACTAGATTTCATTCTCATTTCTCTCCACAAGGTGCATTCTTACAGAAACCGGCCCATCAACCACAGGTGGCACCTCCGGCCACCCTTCCACCACAGCCTCACCACCCATCAACCATCAACTGATCCCCTCGAAGAAGAATGCAGCAGCCAACCAACTCAACTCTCCAGCACTCCAACAGCCCAGGATCACTACCACACAAGCAAGCAACATGCTACCACAAAGGAAAAGCTATGCTGCAGCCATTATTGCTTTAACACATGAGGTACCTATCCCAACCATTCCACTCAAACCTATTGAAAAGCTAAAAGGTCCACCTTGTGTGTCCTTCACAAAAGATGAAGTTAACCTGCTTGCCTCCAGATTCTCTAAGGCACTAGTAGGCTCTTTCTTCTTTGGAAGACCAAGTCTAGATTATGTGAGGCATAATTTAGAAAGAATTGGTTTTAAAGCTTTTTCAGCTACTCTCATTGACTCTACACATATTCTTCTTAATTTCTCCTCCCAAGAAGAATATCACAGATGCTTCAAAAGAAGGGAATGAACTTTAGGTCCTTTTAAAATGTTGGTTTCTAAGTGGACACCAACCTTTGATCCTAAAGTTGAATCTCCTATTATGCGTGTCTGGATAGGAATCAAAGACTTGCCTATCCACCTTCACTTAGAATAGGCCTATCAAGCTTGATACCACTACAGAGAGTTTTGGCAGACCTTCACTTGCCAGAATTTGTGTTGAGGTTGACATTTCTCAACCTCAAATTTCAAAATTTTTCATTCAAAATGGATCACAACAACTATCCCTAGAAGCAATCTATGAAGAAGTTCCTACCTAGTGTCACACATGCAAGGGCATTTCTAGACACAGTTCAGAATGCAAAAGGCTGAAAAGTAAACATGCCCAAGAGCCTAGCCATCTTCAGGAAGCCCCAAACCATAGCCGGAATATTCTCAAAATTCCCACACCCAAAAATGCCACCATTTTCCAAAAGAAAACAGCCAAAACCACCCAGCCACCTTGTCCTGATAAACCTTCAACAAGTAAACTACAAATCCCCCAAACCCCACTTCCAGACCTGCACCCAGTGACCCCACCCACTACAAATCTCAATCAATCATCTCTCATCTCTGATCAACCCAAACATAACATGCATGCCAAAACCCACACTTCCAACCAACCCCACATATATTCAAGATAGCCAATCATGTCCACTATCAAACCCAACACTCCCCACCCTCCAAGTATCAACCAAGCCCCTAACCACCCCCCAGAAACAACTCAACCCTTAACGACTAGCCCATCTCACTCCCAACACCCGGTACCTCAAGATACCATAATCCCAACCCACCTAGAAAACCAACTTATCCCCTCAATCCACACTCCCCATCCAGTACAACACCCCACAACAACATCCCAACCAGAAACCCAACCTTCAACTATCAACACTTCAAAACCAGATTCTACAGACACCAACCATGAAACATCCAACGCAGACTCACCTTCACCCTCTGACAATGAGCTCCAACATGCCATCATGATGGATATTTATAACATCTGCAGCAAAACACCAAATAACAAGGTCATGCTCTCAAAAGATGATTCACACACTCAGGAACCATCTTTAAAATACAATGTGACTTACCTGAGTGATCCTGAAAGTACCTGTCCCCCTCCACCCACATCAAAGCATCAGGAACAAAGAAACTCTGAAAAGGAAGGATTCACAGTTACCAACACAAGGAAATCCACTCTTGAAAAATCCAATTCAAACAGTTCCACTCAAACAAGTCATCAATGAATTGCCTCTTTTGGAACCTATGTGGGTTAACTTCTAAAAAGGAGAGGTTATCCCTTTTAGTTTCTAAACATAAAATTACCATCCTTACCATCATTGAACCCAAATCTCAACCTCAGAACCTTCCCAACCTGCAACTTGAACTTGGATTCTCCAACTCCATCCATAGCTCAAGTAACAGATTATGGATAATGTAAAAAGCTGACCATCTCACCTACATCACTCACTCAGACATGGGTCAAATGATCAACATCCTCTTTCACTGCCAGGATACACACAAAAACATTCTCTTCTCAGGAGTTTATGGCAAACACACCAGGGAAGAAAGGAAAAGTCTTTGGGATGCTATCAACATCAGCAACCAAAATAATACTGATAGCTGGATTATTGGGGGGGACTTTAATGCCATCTCCTCAATGGATCATCATAAAGGGAAGAGCACCCCCTGTCTTAACAGCATTCAAGACTTTGATAACTGTATCATGGATAATGGTCTCTACTCCCCCCCTCCCCTTTACTGGTAATCTTTTTACTTGGACAGGAACTAGATCCTTGGGAAGAGTTTGGAAAAGACTTGATAGGGTTTTCACAAACTCTCTTTGCCATAAACACTATGAAAACATTTCATGTCAACATCTTTCCAGAGGGAACTCTGATCATTGCACTATCATCATCAAAATGCAGAACCCTAGCTTCAAAGGACCTAAACCTTTCAGGTATATAAACTGCTGGGCCAATCACTACTCCTTCAAGAAAATTATTCAAGACAACTGGGGAGATTATAAAGGAGGTGGAATGAAAGGATTTATGGACAAACTATCCAAACTCACTACAATTCTCCACAATTGGAACAAGAACACATTTGGGAACATTACCTCCAAAGTGGAAGAATTAGAGACACAACTTCAAGAAGCAGAAAGAAACTATGAGGAGAATCAAAGCATGGATAACAGAACTCTTATGAATGAAACAAGAGCTCAATTGATTAAGGCCACTAAAAATGAATTCCATTTTGAAAACAAAAAACTGGAATCAAGTGGCTCAAAGAGGGGGACTGCAATTCCTCATACTTTCATGCAATTTTGAAGGAAAAAAGACACTTTCAGTCCATTCAGAGAATAAAAAACAATCAGGGACATTGGATTGATAACAATAAGGAGATTCAGCAAGAGGCTATTTCTTACTTCAGTCAACTGTTCTCTTGGGAGGAGAGTACAGGACATGACCAATTCCTCTCAAATATCCCCACCCTGATCAATGAAGTTGCTAACCACACCCTCATTACCCTGAAGTCAAGGAAGCTATATGGAGTTTAGATCCTGAAAGTGCAGCTGGACCTGATGGGTTTACAGGAGACTTCTATAGAACTTGTTGGGACATTATCAAAGAAGATGTTACAAGAGCTGTCCAGGAATTCTTTCTAGGAATTCCCATTCCTAAAAATCTTGGCAAATCCACTATCATCCTAATTCCCAAAAAAGAGAATCCTACTACTTTTGAGGACTTCAGGCCCATTTGTTTATCCAATTTCATTGCTAAAGTTAACACAAAAATTTTAGCTATGAGACTTGGTAAACTACTGCCTGATATAATCTCACCTGAACAAGGAGGCTTCATCAAAGGTAGGCATATTCATGATCAAATCCTGACAGCCCATGGGATTAATTACAACACAAGAGGGGGAAACCTTGCTATTAAACTGGACATGTCTAAGGCTTTTGACAGAGTTTCTTGGGACTTCATGGAGATGATTCTTAAGAAATTTGGTTTCTTAGACAGATTCATCAACTTAATTCTCAATAACCTCAAGTCTACTACACACTCTATCCTTATTAATGGATATCTTAGCAGAACCTTCCAGCCAAAAAGGGGACTCAAACAAGGAGATCCTCTTTCTCCCCTTCTATTCATTCTATCAGCAGAAAGCTTCAGCAGAACCATCAAACAAAAACCCATCAGGGGATCCTAAGCAATTACAAGCTAGGCAGACACTACATGCCTATCACACATCTGGCCTTTGCTGCTGATTTACTAATTTTCACCAATGGTGCTGCAAACAACCTAGCCAAAAATCAACAGCTTCTTGAGAAACTATGAAAGAGCTACTGGTCAAAGGATTAATCTCCATAAAAGCTCTTTCTATACCCCTGACAAAACCCCATCAGTTCATGCAATAAAAATGGGGAAAATTCTCAACATGCAAAGAGGCCAATTTCCCTTCAAGTATCTGGGCACTCAAGTACACAGAGGAATCAATAGGAAGAACTACTGCAATGATCTTCTAAATCACTTTGATAAAAAACTTCAAGGTTGGACCAAGAATATGCTTTCTCAAAGTGGAAGACTAGTTCTTATCAAACATGTCTTAAGTGCCATCCCCCTCCACACTCTTGGCTCTACCAATCTACCTAAAAGCATCCTCACATGTCTTTCAGCAAAAAATGAGCAATTTCCTTTGGGGATGCAAAAATGATCACCACAACTAGCACTGGGGTTCTTGGAAAGACATCTGCAGACCCAAAGATGAAGGGGGACTCAATATTGCTAATCTTGAAACCCTACAGTTGTCTTATGGTCTTAAAATGTGGTGGAGCTACATGAACAATAACTCTCTCTAGCTGAATTCATGCATCACAGATACCCCCATGGCTTCAACAACCCCCCCAAACTTATTGACTCTACATCCTGGAAGAGAATCCAACACATCCATGACAAAATCAGCACCATCATCAGTGTTAGCTAGCAATGACAACCAACCTACCTGGGATGATGGTCACACCGGCTTCAGCCTAAAGAAAGCTTACAATGCCTTGAGAGAGAAACAACCCACTCATAGCTTTCTTAAACACTCTTGGAACAATAAACAGTATCCTAAAATTTCTCTCTTTCTTTGGAAGATATACAAAAATATTCTACCTTTCACTAACAACCTCACAAAATTTGCAGTTTCTATGCCCTCTATATGTTTCTTATGCAAGAAAAACAATGATGATCAGAATCACACACTCAAAGAAGGCAACTTCAGCAGACAAATCTGGACACATTTTAAAGAACAATTCAAGATTCCTAGAACTACCACTCATGGGATATGCGCGTACCTCATGACATGGTTGCAAGATCAAACGACAAGCAACAATTCACAGAAGAAAATTGCCCCTGGAATAATAGCCTTCGAAATCTAGAAAGAAAGGAATCGAAGAAAGCATCTAGAAGAATCAAAAACTACAACCTAGATCATTCAAATGATCTGGAACAAACTAGTTGAATGGATTCTTGGAAAAGGAAAAGGGAAACTCTCTTCAATGTTAGAATACCGAATTATGCACTCAACATTCGTACAAATCTTCAAATGGAAAGCTACCACCACCACGGTAACCACTGATGTGGCGGTAGGCAAGGGAATCATGGTGGGCAGTGCAATCCTTCGTACCTCCAACGGCAAATTCATTGGCGGTATGGCAAGGAAGCTTCAACAAAAGACAAATGTAGAAGAGGGAGAATTAGAAGCTGGCCTAATGGGCCTTCATTGGGCCACCTCAATTCAAAACGATAAAATTAATCTCTACAAGGACTTTAAGAATGCAATTGATAGGATTCGGGCCGCAGAGAGAGGGGATACAATCAGCTTCAACATAAAGACACTGCTCCAAACAAGACAAGGAAGCACCCGACACATTTACCGAGAAGGAAACACAGCGGCACACAATCTGGCACAATTTGCACTCAAAAACAATCTTTACTCCAATTATTTCTCGTTCAATTCTCTCCCAAGATCTGTTAGGGGAGCAGTCACATGTGATAAAACTTGTATTTTTATTTGCCTTCATAATTAATAAAAATCTTCTATATATATATATATATAAACATATTTATTCTTTTTATTGAAAACGAATCAAAATACAACAATTGTCACACTTAATGGCCCCTTTGACAGATTTGGGGAGGGATGAGAGGGAATTGTAGATTAAAAATTTATTGTTTGCAAGAGCAAATTGTGCTAAGTTATGTGCTGCTGTGTTTTCTTCCCGATAGACATGTTTTGCACTTCCTTGAATTTGTTGAAGTTTAGTCTTGATATCATGACTAATTGGGTTGTCTTTGTGGGCTTCTTTGATTCTCTTGACTGCATTAGTGGAGTCTAGGTGTAGGTTGACTGCATTAGTGGAGTCTACGTTTAGTCTAGGTCTAGGTGTGGTTCCATACTTGTTTGCTGTAGTGGTAGTTGTAGAGTGTGTGATTTTGGTCATCAGCATTGTTCCTGCACAATAAGCAAACAGAAGGGAGGCATACTGCAAATCTTGTTAAATTGTTAGTGAAAGGAAGTATGTTATTGTAGAGCTTCCATAGGAAAATTGAGATTTTAGGATACTGTTTTTTGTTCCAAGAGTGGGTGAGAAAAGTATCAATGGGATGATTCTCTCTCATAGCATTGTAAGCTCTCTTTAGGCAAAAGCCAGGTTTTCCATCATCCCAGGTAGGATTGTTGTTGCTGTCCAGGTCAATGAGGGAGTAGGCAATGTCATTGATGTAGAGAAGTCTTTTCCAAGTGGGGGAGTCAGTGATTTTAGGGGGAGTGTTGAGGCCATGGGGATATTTGGAATGAATAAACTCTACCCAGAGTGAGTTCTTAATCATGTAGCTCCACCACATCTTAAGACCATAGGAGTTCTGTAGGGTAGCAATGTTGGGGATGTTGAGTCCCCCCTCTTCTTTTGGTCTGCTGATGTTGTTCCAAGACATCCAGTGATAATTGTGATGGTCTTTATTTGTCCCCCAAAGGAAATTGCTCATTTTCTGGCAGAGGCAGTTGATCACACTTTTGGGAAGAGTAGTCGAGCTTAGTATGTGTAGGGGGATTGCACTTAGGACATGTTTAATGAGGACCAGCCTGCCACTTTGAGATAGAAGGCTCTTAGACCAACCTTTGAGTTTTTATCAAAATGGTTTAGAAGGTCAGAGCAGTAGGCTTTTCTGTTGATGCCTCTATAGATTTGAGTGCCAAGGTATTTGAAGGGGAAACAACCTCTTTGCATGTTAAGAATTTTTCCCATTTTTGTGGCTTGGGTTGAAGGAGTTTTGTCTGGGGTGTAGAAGGAACTTTAATGGAGATTGATCTTTTGGCCTGGGGCCTCTTCATAATCTTTAAGGGAATTAGAGATGTAGGCCAGATTTTTAGCATCTCCATTAGTAAAGATTAGAAGATCATCTGCAAAAGCTAGGTGGGTAATGGGCATGTAGTGTCTTCCTAGTTTGTAGCTTGAAAGTTCTCCATGTTCAATTTTGGATTTGAGGGTTCTGCTGAAGGTTGCTGCTGCCAGGATAAAAAGGAGGGGGGGACAGGGGGTCACCTTGTTTGAGACCTCTTCTAGGTTGAAATCCTTTGGTGGGATAGCCATTGATCAGGATAGAATGTGTAGTGGCTTGAAGATTGTTAAGGATATGATTGTTAAGCTTATTGCAGAACCCAAATTTCCTTAGGACCAGTTCAATGAATTCCCAGGAGACTCTGTCTAAGGCCTTGGACATGTCTAGTTTGATAGCTAGATTTCCTCCTCTAGTTTTGAAATTAATCCCATGGATGAGTTCTTGGGTAATCAGGATTTGGTGATGGATTTGTCTTCCTTTAATAAAACCACCTTGTTCTGGTGATATTATGTTCGGAAGGATGCTGCCCAATCTCATTGCTAAAATCTTAGAAAAAATTTTGGCTATGAAGTTTGAGAGGCAGATTGGCCTGAATTCCTTAAAAGTGGATGGGTTTTCAACTTTGGGAATTAGGATGATGCTAGTTTTTCCCAAAATCTTGGGGATGGGGATTTCCAAGAAGAATTCCCGAGCAGCCTTAGTAACATCCTCTTTAATAATATCCCAGCATTTTCTGTAAAAATCTCCAGTAAGGCCATCAGGACCTGCAGCACTATTAGGATCCAAATTCCAGATTGCTTCCTTGACTTCATCTTCAGAGGGAAGTCTAGTGAGCATGTGATTGTCAGTCTCATTGATGAGGGTTGGGATGTTAGGGAGAAATAGGTCATGACCTGTACTGTTTTTCCAAGAGAAGAGATGTTGGAAATAATCAGTAGCCTCCTGTTAGATTTCATTAAGATCAGAAGTCCAATTGCCACTGCTATTTTTGATCCTTTGGATTTTTTAATGGTTTCTTTTCTCCTTCAAGATGGCATAAAAATAGGCTGAGTTACAGTCCCTCTCTTTGAGCCATTTGATTCCAGCCTTTTGTTTCCAATAGTTGAATTCATTTTTTGTGGCTTGATTGAGGTGTGCCCTTGTTTCATTCATCAGAATTCTGTTCTCCATAGTAGGCATTGTATCATAGTTCTGTTCTGCCTCTTGAAGTTTTTGTTCAAATTCCACCACTTTAGAAGTGATGTTACCAAAGCTGTTCTTGTTCCAAGAGATTAGAATAGAAGATAGATTTACCAATTTGTTCATTAGTCCTTTCATACCCCCCCCCCCTTTGTAGGGACCCCAGTTTTCTTCAATGAGAGTCTTGAAGGAGTGGTGATTGGCCCAACAATTTAGGTATCTAAAAGGTTTGGGTCCAGTGAATATGGGGGTTTGGATAGAGATGAGGATAGGACAGTGATCTGATTTTCCTCTTGAGAGATGCTGGGATGATATAGAGTCAAAGTTTTTTGGCAAATTGGATTGATGAAGACTCTGTCCAGTCTCTTCCATAATCTCCCCAGGGTTCTAGTTCCTGTCCAGGTGAAGCTGTTGCCAGTGAAAGGGGGGGATATTAAGCCATTGTTCATGATACAGTTGTCAAAATCATGAATACTAGCCTGTTAAGGCAGGGTATGCTCTTACCCTTGTGGTGCTCAAGGGAAGAGATAGCATTGAAGTCTCCCCCAAGAATCCAGTCATCTGGGTTGTTGCTGTTGTAGTGGCTGATTGCCTCCCATAGTTGTTTCCTCTCCTCTCTTGTGTGTTTTCCATAGATCCCTGAGAGTAGGAAATTTTTGTTGGTTTGTTTGCTATGGAAGAGAACATTAAGCATTTGTCCCATGTCTGTGTGCTTCTTGTAGGTCAGATGTTGATTGTGCCACATGATCCAAATTCTATTGCTGGAGCTAGAAATGGAGTTGGAGAATCCAAGTTCCAGCTGAAATTTGGTCAGTTTATCTGGGGAGGCTTTGGGTTCAATGATGGTGAGGATGATGATTTTGTGTTTAGTGACCAGTAGGGATAGCCTTTCTTTGTTAGAAACTATCCCACAGAGGTTCCAAAAGAGGCAATTCATTGATGACTGGTTTGGGAAGAACTTTTTGATGAGGATTTCTCTAGAAGCCTTTTTTATTTCCTTGTAACAGTGGTGAAGCCTTCAGTGGTTTGTCTGCTTTGTGGTTCTTCTGAAGGGTGAATGGGGGGATCTGTGTGTTGATGTTGTTCCTGGGTAGTGTCTGTGTCACTCAGGTAATTAACTGTGTATTTGGGATGAGGGTCCTGAATGTGGGAGTCATCTTTGGATCCACTTAGTTTTGAGGTGTTGCATATGTTGTTGATGTCCTTCATTAATGCTTCAAGGATTTCTCTGTCTGAGGGTGGGGGAGGTGTGTTAAGAGGGTTAGTGGGGGTTTTGGGTTGTTAGGGAAATGTGTTAAGAGGATCAGTGGTGGGTGGGCTGGCTAATGGGTTGGTGCTGATTGGGCAATTGGGTGGCTCGGGTAGGGGAGAGAGAGGGTTTTGGTTGATGACCAGTTCAGTTGCAGTGGGTTCTGGTAATTTGTTGTTTTGTTGTTGGGGGTTATTGTGTGTTGGGGGCTGGTTATCTTGTTCTAGGGATGGTATTAAAGGGGTGGCTGTTGTTGGTGGGGTAGGGAGGTCTTGGATTTTACTTGTTGAAGGTATATCCTTAGTTTGACAGACTGTAGGAGTGGGGTTTTGAGTAGTGTGTGGGTGTTGCTGTGGGGTTTGGGTGTTTTTGGGAGCTTTCTTCTGGAAGATAGTGACTGTATTGTGCTTAGGAGGTTGGGAATATTCCGGCCAGGATTCTGGCCTTCCAGCAAGGGGTTTGATGATATGGTTTGTTTATTTTTCAGGGCTGAGCATTCTCCACTGTGTCTGGAGATTCCTTTGCATGTGTGGCAGAAGGAAGGGAGGTCTTCATAGATGGCTTCTAGGGAGAGCTGTTGGTTACCATTTTGAATGAAAAATTTTGAGATCTGTGGTTGAGAGATATCAACTTCAACACAAATTCTAGCCAGAGATGGTCTCCCAAAGCTCTCAGTAGTGGTGTCAAGCTTAATAGGGTTCCCAAAAATGTGACCAATTCTGTGCAAGGAGTCAGGTGAGTGAAGGTGTATGGGAAGGTTTTTGATGCCAATCCAGATTGTCATGATGGGTGACTCAACTTTGGGATCAAAGGTTGGAGTCCATTTTGAAACCAACATTTTAAAAGATCCTAGATTCCATTCCCTTCTTTTAAAACATCTATGGTATTCATCTTGTGAGGAGAAATTGATAAGAACATGGGTAGGATCAATTAGAGTAACAGAGAAGGTTGTAAATCCAATTCTCTCCAAGTTCTGTCTAATAAATTCTAGGCTTGGTCTCCCAAAGAAGAAGGAACCTGCTAAGGCCTTAGAGAATCTTGAGGCCAGTAGGGTGACTTCTTCCTCTGAAAAGGAGACGCAAGGGAGACCTTTAAGCCGTTCAACTGGTTTGATAGGAAGGGGGGGATTGTTACCTGTTGTGTTGAAGTGACAATTGCTGCAGCATAACTTTTCCTTTGGTGTGGGTTGTTGTTCCTTTCTGAAAAGGTGTTATTGAAGGTGGAAGTTGTATTGCTGGTGGTCTGAGCTGCTGGAGATGAAACATTTTTGGAGGGAAGATGCTTGGAGAGTGCTGCTGGGGTTGTTGATGGTGAAGCAGCAGTTGGAAGGTTGCCGGAAGAACCACCTGAGGAGGTCGCCGGCATTGCTAGAGAGAGCTCTGCCGCTAGAGAGAGAATTATATATATAAATATATATATATATATATATTTATATATATATATATATATTAATGAGAAGGAATTTTATTTATCGAATAAAGGGTTACATCAGCCGTAATGGCTCCCTTAACGAAAGGGGGAATGTTAGCCTTGGTATGCTTAATCTCATGTTTTGATGTTAACAAATAATTTAATTATACTAACGATTGTTCAATTGTGTAGGAACGACAAAATCCACTAAAACGCGTTGATTGCGTCAATACTTTCGCTCACACAGGACTAGCATAGAATAGATTAGAGTCATTTATTGTTAAAGATATTGGAATGATATATCTCTAAGGTCAAGCTAAAATTTGCACACACAAAAAAGATTTTTACTTGGGTATTTATTTTTAAAATACATTTGGTAAATATTTTCGAAAAATATTTTTTTCAAAATATTTAACTAAAGTTATAACTCTTCTCAATACTAGATCACCGTTTCTTGAATTACTCAATTCTGATTAGTATTGAAAAAGTTATTAACATTTTACCAAATTTATATTAAAATTGCGCCATCAGTAACGAACGGTCGATGTGGTGAACCGTTACTCCAAAACGGTCGACCGTCCTACTGACCGTTGGAGGAATTTGAACGTTACCCCGAACGGTCGACCGTCCGGACTAAAACGGTTGATGTGATGGGCCGTTCGGAGACCAGATTCTTTATATCTTGTCTTTTTCACACCCAACGGTTGGATTATTTTAATTATGGTATTAGGAGTTAATTATTCTTCTTTAACAGCTATTTTTCAATTTCAAACAACTCCTAATCCATCCCTATAAATACCCAAACCATTTCAATGTTTTCAAATCAATCAAGCCTTGCTAAAATCCATCTCTAAATTCTTTCTTCTTGTGTTCATAAAAATCTCTGATTTTTATTAGGCTATTAAAGAGTCATTTTTTCAATATATTTTCTTGAACACACATTGAGCTTGATTCAAAAGAGATATACACTCATACTATCTATAAGAGAGTTGTAATTGTTAGAGTGTATAGAAATCATCACACCAACCCAATCTTGTATTTCATATTCTTGAGGTGGTGTTGATTCATTCAAATTCTCATATCCGTGTAATACGTTGAAGATATCCGTTGTAAAATCTTCATTGAGACGGTTGGAGATAGCCGTGGTGAAATCTCCGGAAGCGGTCAAGGACATCCGTGAAATCCTTGTTAAGACGGTTGGAGATAGCCGTTGCAAATCTCTAGGTTGAAGACATCCTGAAAATCTTCGGTGTACGGTTGGGGATAGCCGTTGGAAAATCCTCAAACTAGTTGGATACTTCAAGGCGTGAAGTATTGTCGATCTAGTGTAAACCTATTGGCAAAGGTTTGTTTGCCAAAGACTGGTTCCCTCGTGACGATCGTATTGATACGGTCAAGGCGTTCTAGTGGATTGAAAATCCTTAAGGAGGAGCCTTAAGGTACTAGAGTAGGGAGTTCCCGAACCAGTATAAAATCGGTGTGCATTTACTTTACGCTTTTACTTTTGCATTTTTATATTGCTTCCGCATTTGCCTACACCGTTTTTTATTAAACTCCGGAAAATTTTTAAACGCCTTATTCACCCCCCTCTAAGGCGTGGGCACAACGAATAAACCGACTAACAATTGGTATCAGAGCAGTTTCATATTTAAAAGTGCTTAACCGCACCTACGACAAAGATCCACTTGTTGTGTCCTTTTTGAATTTGAATTTTAAAAATCTCAAATATTTATTTTCCCTTATTTTTTTAAAATTCAAATTTATGGCTCAAATGAATTCTCAAAGCATTCACCGCCCTCCGTTTTTCAATGGTCAAAACTATTCTTTTTGGAAAATGCGGATGGAATATTTTATACAATCCATTGATTTTGATTTATGGTTAAATGTACTTCACAGGCCATTTGTGCCGAGTAGTGGTAGCCTTGCAGGTTTAACTTCGGAGGATAAGAGAAAATTATCCATGAATGCAAAGGCAATCAATATCCTTCATTGCTCTCTTGGCCCGGACGAATTTGCAAGAGTGAGTACATGCAAAACGGCCAAGGAAGTATAGGATCTACTAGAAGCCACACACGAAGGGGACGTCTCAACAAAGCAAACGATGATTGCCCTTGGGAATTCTGAATACGAATCTTTCAAAAAAGGGCCAAGCGAGACGATTCAAGACATGAACAAAAGGTTTAATGAGATCATCAATAAATTGAGTAAGTTGGGTAAGACGTATACTATTTCCGAGCTTAATACGAAAATTCTATTTTCTTTACCTAAAGAATGGCATAGTAGTATCGTAGATTTATTACCCAAATGTGTTAAGGCCGAAACCGCCCACATTTGGTCTTCTTTGTATTCTCACGAGCTTTTGTTGAAAAAGATCAAAGAGGAAGAAATGCGTGAAAATCCCAAGCTTACGAATGCCTTCAAAGCTTCAAAAGACTCATCAAGTGAAGAGTCAAGTGAGCCAAGTGATGATTCAAATGACTCAAACTCTTCCGAAGAGTCAAATGATGATGAAGATGAAGAGAAGAAAATGAGAATGAAGTATATGGATTTTCTCAAATGGAAAAAATATGTGAAGAGAAAAGAAACATATTCAAAACCGAAGAAAGAGCGGCATAAGCCAAGGTAAGTATTTTTTATCCTTAATATCATTAACACACTCTAAATCATGTTTGTCAATATCACATCATCATCATCATCATCATAAAATTTCACAATAAGAGGACTGGAGGACTTAAAAAAAAGGGGATCTAAGAACGCTGAGAAAAGGTCGACCGCTGGAACATAACAATCCATACCATCGACCGTCTGTAGCAATTCACTTCTGATCCCGAATCTGTCACAATCACGGTCGACCTTGGCATCTGAAACGGTTCAAAGTATCCTCCGTTGTATTTGGATCCAGAAGTCTGCCATACGCACGGTCCTCCGTCGTAATGCAACGGTCCAGCAGTTCAACCGTCGACGCCTATTTATAA
Organism: Cuscuta campestris; assembly: GCA_900332095.2. Lineage (NCBI taxonomy): Eukaryota > Viridiplantae > Streptophyta > Magnoliopsida > Solanales > Convolvulaceae > Cuscuta > Cuscuta campestris. The sequence goes on along the minus strand of OOIL02001465.1, from coordinate 43,165 downwards.
GGTCAAAACCCTTATCGTTCTAATTCACTGGACCGCGGATCACCTCGCCTCCTCCGTCCGATTTCTCAATTTCGACTCTCTCTCTCAATCTTTCAACAAATCAAGGAATCCAAGCTTCAAGAACTCATCTTTCATGGCTCCCAAGAAGGACACCAACAAGCGCACAATTGCTCCGGGTAAAATTCTAAACCTACCGGATTTCCCCCAATTCATTATCTCCGTTCTTACGCTTCAAGGGTTGCTAGGATTTATTGCAATAGATGAATTGGTGTATGATGAGCTTGTGTATGAATTCTATGATAATCTCTCTTGGGAAACTAAGGTCAATGAAGATGAAGAAGAAACCCCTTTTCTCAAATCTAGGGTTAAGAACAAAACCATAAATCTTGGAATTGAAGAAATTTGTGAATGTTTTGATATTGTTGATAACCGTGATGGATTTGAGACGTATGATAGGCATGGTTGGGGCATCAAGGGTGATACTCTAGCTAGTTGTATTGATAGGCTACACAATGGAGTTGAACATTCCGGAATTGTTAGGCCTAAAAGAGAATTTTTGAATGTTAATCAACAAATTCTTTTAAAAATATTAAAAGAATGTCTTTTGCCTACCGGAAGCAATGACTCCATTGTTGGTATGCTTGAGTGTGCCATTGTGTATCTCTTGAAAGTAGAATCCCTTGTTAGGTTCCCTATGATGATGATGAACCATATGTGGGTTCACAAGGGTTATGGACAACTTCCTTATGGAATGGCGTTGACCAAAGTGTTTCGAAGGGCCAAAATCAAGCTTGAAAAATACAAAGGAAGGAACTATGAGTACAAGAAGATGGATGCCACAAGTCTTCGACGATCAAAGATCTTTCAACACTTTGATGGATTTCACACCGAAGCTTCTTACAACCGAATTTCGGTAGAAAAGAGAAACCGATGGAGATGTGAGAACAACTTAAGTAAATTTGCAAGTTCTTCCTCTTCAAATCCCCGTCCAAGCGTTGAAGTTCCTCCACGTACTTCTTCCATGCCTCGCTCCCGTTCTACACATGCAAAAATTGATCCTTCCTTGAAGAAGTACATGGATGAGAAGATAGCCCAAATGGAGGAAAGCATCACAAAGAAGGTAACCAAGTCCGTGACAAAGAAAATCTTTGACAAAATGAGGAAATGGATTGGTAGCCCTAAATCTCCGTCGTCCACGTCTTCTTCTTCGGAGGAAAAGAGAAGAGCAAAGAAGAAATCCAAAGGACCAATCATTGAGGAAGTCGTTGAAGAAGACCCCGAAAGAATCAACGAGGAAAATTTACAAAAAGGGATTCAGGAAAGCCTAGCCGAACATTGTCATAGCGTTAGCTCATTTCCTCCGATAAATCCCTCATCCACGTTTGAATATGGAAATCCCTCCTCCTCACATGTGAATGTTGATGGTTATGATGATGATGAAGACCTTGACAACATGGCAAATGTTGATGATGATTATTATTATTAAATCTCATTTACTCTTATTTTTGCACAATATGTTAATGTTTGGATATTTAAAACTTTGGTATTTTTTTTACATTGTGCTTAATGTGAAATTGCTTTTATTGACTATCTTGAATATTTTTAGATTTGGTATCAAAATCATTAACAGGTTCTCCTGGAGTGCATGGAATCTAAGAATCATGAAAAAGGAAATTCTTAGCCTTGGTATGCTAGGAGGAAAACTAGAATATGGCACAAGTCTTGAAAAAGACATGTTATTGATAACATGCCTTATATGCTTGATTTATTTTGTTTTACCTCTATTTTTATAGAATTCCTTTACCAAGGGGGAGTAAAATGTTATCAAATTAGAAGAAAAACAAATTTTTTATGATATTCATCATTCAATTTTTACTTAAATCCATTTAATAGAGGGAGGGCTTTTGAAGAAACTTTACACTTTTTTATCAAAACTTTATTCAATCCTTTTTGCTCTTGACAAATAGGGGGAGAAATATGTGTACTTCAAAGTGAAATTTTTTCTCTCAAAGTTTTTATGTGTTAATTGATCATCAATTCTTCATAAGCACATGGCAAATACAAAGTGAGAATTTGTTTTTTTTTTTTAAAAATGCTATGTTTTAGGGGGAGCTTGCATGAATCTTTTACTCCTACCTAAATCTCACTTTGAAGAAAATTATTTGTCAACATCAAAAAGGGGGAGATTGTTAGCCTTGGTATGCTTAATCTAATGTTTTGATGTGAACAAATAATTTAATTATACTAACGATTGTTCAATTGTGTAGGAACGACAAAATCCACTAAAATGCGTTGATTGCGTCAATACGTTCGCTCACACAGGACTAGCATAGAATAGATTAGAGTCATTTATTGTTAAAGATATTGGAATGATATATCTCTAAGGTCAAGCTAAAATTTGCACACACAAAAAAGATTTTTACTTGGGTATTTATTTTTAAAATACATTTGGTAAATAGTTTTGGAAAATATTTTTTTCAAAATATTTAACTAAAGTTATAGCTCTTCTCAATACTAGATCACCGTTTCTTGAATTACTCAATTCTGATTAGTATTGAAAAAGTTATTAACATTTTACCAAATTTAAATTAAAATTGCGCCATCAGTAACGAACGGTCGATGTGGTGAACCGTTACTCCAAAACGGTCGACCGTCCTACTGATCGTTGGAGGAATTTGAACGTTACCCCGAACGGTCGACCGTCCGGACTAAAACGGTTGATGTGATGGGCCATTCGGAGACCAGATTCTTTATATCTTGTCTTTTTCACACCCAACGGTTGGATTATTTTAATTATGGTATTAGGAGTTAATTATTCTTCTTTAACAGCTATTTTTCAATTTCAAACAACTCCTAATCCATCCCTATAAATACCCAAACCATTTCAATGTTTTTTTTGCATTTTATTAAATAATCAAAGGATACAAACGTCTGAACAAGCGGGAACAGGCTCCACACTTGTAAATAACAAGTAAGCAACAACCAAAGAACTATAACGCGAAGAGCTTATCGGATATTGGAACATAGACTTAAGTGCAATTACAGAACCGGCTCAAAACATTCCACTTAGATCTAGGAATAAAATCATTCTCGGAGCCCCAACCCCCGCAAGGGTAAGGCCTAAGGTCAGATAATCCGATCAAGAAAAAATATTCTGAGCCAAGAAATGCAATCGACGTAAGTCCAGTCCAAAATCTAGAAAAGCCCAACTAAAAGAAGAAAGAAAATAATATGTGCAAATAATCCATGTGAGCCGAGGAAAAGCACATAATGTAAGCCCAAAAGGCCCATGAAAACCAAGAAAGTCAGCCCAATCATCTCGGCCCGAAGTCATGACGAAGCCCAATTGTCCACGAAAAGCCAGCCCAAAGCAACCGGCCCAAACCAAATGCCGCAGCCCAGTCCGCTACAAGCCAAGCCGTTCCAGCTCCGGCCCATCCGCCAGAGATCCAATCCAGCCCGCAGCCCAGTCCAAGTCTCAGCCGTGCGTCCAAATGCCATGCTCCAAATCTGCATGTCGCAAGCCCAGCCCAGAAGTAAAGCCCAACCGTCCAAAGTCGGCCCAATCTCAGAAATAGTCCAGCCGTGAAAATCAACTCCAATATGTGAGAAAGCCCATGATATAGTCCAAGAAGAGAGCCCATGTAATTCAACCAATGATGAGAATGCACAGTGAAGAAAGTCCAAGAATGAAGTCCAAAGAGAAGATGAAAGAAAGAGGTACCACTATGGGTCAGTGGCCAACCCTTAGCCCATTACCGCCGGCAGATAGCGGGTGCTCTAACCTCACGCGCAAGCACTAACGCAGGCGGAAGAAACCTCGCCGGGCCCCACCCAGCCTCCCGACGAGGGCACCGATTTGATGACGGTACCACGCATACGCACTTTCCGTGTGCGCCACGGGTGCTCAAATCCTCAATCCGCAAGCATTGACGGGCGTCCTTTACCGCAGACGCGTACGTGCGCCTTTTGACCGCAGGTGCGGTCGTTAAGGCACTCTGATGAAGTGCGAGATGGATAAAGCCTTTACCGGACAGCCACCTCTGCCTGAGCTAGGATGCCAAATACCGCTGGCAACTACGGGCGCTAAAAGCCTTGCTAAAATCCATCTCTAAATTCTTTCTTCTTGTGTTCATAAAAATCTCTGATTTTTATTAGGCTATTAAAGAGCCATTTTTTCAATATATTTTCTTGAACACACATTGAGCTTGATTCAAAAGAGATATACACTCATACTATCTATAAGAGAGTTGTAATTGTTAGAGTGTATAGAAATCATCACACCAACCCAATCTTGTATTTCATATTCTTGAGGTGGTGTTGATTCATTCAAATTCTCATATCCGTGTAATACGTTGAAGATATCCGTTGTAAAATCTTCATTGAGACAGTTAGAGATAGCCGTGGTGAAATCTCCGGAAGCGGTCAAGGACATCCGTGAAATCCTTGTTAAGACGGTTGGAGATAGCCGTTGGAAAATCCTCAAACTAGTTGGATACTTCAAGGCGTGAAGTATTTTCGATCTAGTGTAAACCTATTGGCAAAGGTTTGTTTGCCAAAGACTGGTTCCCTCGTGACGATCGTATTGATACGGTCAAGGCGTTCTAGTGGATTGAAAATCCTTAAGGAGGAGCCTTAAGGTACTGGAGTAGGGAGTTCCCGAACCAGTATAAAATCGGTGTGCATTTACTTTACGCTTTTACTTTTGCATTTTTATATTGCTTCTGCATTTGCCTACATCGTTTTTTATTAAACTCCGGAAAATTTTTAAACGCCTTATTCACCCCCCTCTAAGGCGTGGGCACAACGAATAAACCGACTAACAGGGAAGAGTTGTGAAAGAAATACAAGATGAAATAAAGTTGCTGTTGTTGCTCCATCTTGCTAAAGTATGTGCTCCCAAGTTGCCCTCTTGAAAAATGTGACGAATTGAGGTGCCATGTTGGGACGCGTTAGAAAGACGGTTCCAAAGTTCGTGGTTTATACCCGGGTTTTTGTTTTTAGGAATCCCCTTCACGGTGGTCTCCGAGTCGGTGTGGGCCCAAATTTTATCTGAGAAGTGTTTGGCCCAGTTGATGCCAAGTAATAAGCCCAATGCCTCTCCTTCAAGAATTGTTGGTGCGCATAGTTTCCATGTGCTTGCTGCAATAAAAGTTCCTCATTTGCAGCGAAGAATTGAGCCGCCGATCATGCTGTTGTTGAGGAAGGAGATTCTGTTGAGAGATGAAGGTAGCCTTCCGGTGGTGCTATCCATCTGTGGATTTTGGGATAACGAGAGGATGGTTGAATGAGCAGAATTTCTTGCGGGAGCCTCCAGGATGCGTACTTCTGCAATTTTTTTGGAGCTCTGCTTAGAATCCAAGATTGAAGTTGACCAACACATTCCTCTATTATCTTCCTGTTGCTCCAGATTGAGTTGTTGTGAATTCTTCTATTTCTTTCTTTCCAAATGTTGAATAGAATGATGCCGGGAAGGATGCCTTTTAGCCAGTCGAAGAGATTATTTGTTTTGAAGTTCGTCCACCAGAGTTGAAGGTATGCATTAGTTCTGTGGGTGGTTTGCCATGGTATTTTAAAAATCCATTCAAAGTATTTCCAAATTTCTCTTGAGTAAATGCACTGAATTAGTGTGTGGTATGCTGAGTCTTCATTGTTGTAGCAAAGTTGACCCATTGAGGGGAGGGAGTTTCTACCAAATTTGGTGAGGGTGGAAGGGAATGGGAGTAGGTTGAGGTATAGCCTCCATTGAAAGAAGGCCACTTTAGGGATTTGCTTTGCACTCCAATTGATCTGTAATGGTAGGATTGTTTCCCCTTCCTCTTCTTGCTAAATAATGTTGAAAGCTTCCTTGAAGCTTAGATCTTGGATGGGTTGAGTAGTCCACTGCAAGTATTCTTCTGTATCTGCAAAAAAGTGGTTAGTAGCAATATGATGTATGGAACAGATTCTTTTCCATATTGTGGAATCAATGATTTGGGGTTGGAAATTGTTCTCTCTAGGATATCCAGCTCTCATGAATTTACTCCACAAAGTGTCATTGGCATGGAATGTCCACCAAAGTTTGAGGATATAGGCCTCCTGCATATTGCTCAAAGACCTGACCCCCAGACTTCCTTTATCTTCTGAAACACAGATTTTGTCCCAGGAAGCCCAGTGATAGTTGTCACTGGTTTTGCTGTCTCCCCACAGGAAAGAACACATTTTTTTGTTAAGAAGATTTAGGACAGATTTAGGGGTTTTGTTGATGGCTATAGTGTGTAGGGGGGATGGAGTTAAGAACTTGTTTGATGAGGATTAGCCTTCCATTATGAGAGAATTGTCTTCTGTACCACCCCTTAAGTTTTTTGTCAAAGTGTTCATTGAGGTCCTTACAGTAAGGGCTCCTGTTGATCCCTCTGAAGATTTGAACCCCTAGGTACTTGAAAGGTAGTTGGCCCTTATGCATGCCAAGAATGTTTGAGAACCTGGTTATTTTGAGGGGGGGAGTTTTGGGAGGGGGGTAGAAGCTGCTTTTGTCCAGATTGATCCTTTGCCCAGATGTTTCCTCATAGGAGTCTAGAAATTTCCTAAACTTTAGGAGGTTAGAGGAGGCTCCATTAAGGAAAATGATGAGATCATTAGCAAAGGCTAGGTGGGAGATAGGAAGAAAGTGCCTGCACATTCTGAAATGCTGGATGTAGTTACTGTTCATGAGGGTGTTTGGTGTTCTGGTGAAGCCTTCAGAGGCTATGATGAAAAGTAGAGGGGATAAAGGGTCTCCCTGTTTGAGTCCTCTAGTGGGGGAGAAGGGTTTAGTGACTTTACCATTAATGTTGATTGCAATTCTGATGTTAGATATAATATTGTTGATGAGCATGATGAACTTGTGACTGAAACCAAAAACCTCCAAAATGTCCTTTAGGTATTTCCAATAGACTCTATCAAAAGCCTTAGACATGTCAAGTTTAATTGCTAGAATGATATATATATATATATATATATATATATATATATATATATATATATATATATATATGGGATTGACTCCAGTCAGATGACATCTTTCAATCAGATGACACTTTCGGTCAGATGACATGCATCAGAATGAGCACCACTTTGTTTGAGAATGAGCACCACTTTAATTTAGAATGAACGCTACACTGAGCAGACTGTGAATGAGTACTAGGTTGTTTCAGAATGAGTACTACGTTTATAATGAACAAATGTGTGAAAGTCAACCCTACGATGTCTTAGAATGAACACTACGTGGATTCAAAATGAACCCTATGTTGTCGTCTCGCTGGCTATGAATGAACACTACATTGTGAGTAACAGTTGTGTGAGAATGAATCCTACGTTGTTTAAGAATGAACACTACATTGATTCAGAATGAGCATTTGTTGTCATCTGACCGAAAGTGTCATCTGACCGAAACATGTCATCTGACTGGAGTCAATCCCTATATATATATATATATATATATATATATATATATATATATTAACACAGGAAAAAAGACATATTACTACAATATTAAAAAAAACATGAGGCAACAATCTTTAAATTCTCAAGCAGTTTACAAAAAAGAGAGTAAACTACGCAGTCCAGAAACATACTCCGTAATATGGACCCATTCCCAAAATATCACCCATCATTTTGCAAGTCCTATGGGTGACCGACCATGGATAGCCAAGCCAGAAGATCAAATGCCATCGAAATTTCATCATTGTTGTGCACACTGTACCCTCTGGGCCCCGCCGCCGTGCATTTCATCATCCTCCTCGTAAGCCTCCTGCGCTTGCTGCTGCTGCTTCCTGCGCATCTCGTCCTCAATGTTGACGTCGTGCAGTGTGGTCTCCTCGCACTCGTCCAGCTCCATCTCGGTGATCTCTGTCGCGGGCTTTGGAGGCAGCACGGCTTCCAGCGCCTTGCATTGGTCAAGAGTCAACAAGTCCGGAAAGTCAACCGTGAAGTGGATGTACAGTTTCCCTTTCATGAATGGCTTTTGATACATTGGCATTCCTTCGTCGTTTATGGCCTTGAATTGATCAGGCTTGACAACTTCTCCAGGAAGGGATTTGATGAGGAGCTGCCTGTTATCAAGGTGTGTGAGGATGAATTGGAAACCACAAAGTGCCTCTGTTAGGGATAAGGTGTGCTCCACAAAAATGTCATCACCCCTTCGCTTGAACTTGGGATGTTCCTTTTGTTGCAAGACGAAAACTATGTCTCCGGTGACAGTGTCAGGAGCTTCATCAGCCTCTCCAGGGAAGGTGATCTTCTGGCCGTTCTGCATTCCCTTCTCCACGATTACTTCCAACACCTTCTTCTCTTGCACCACCTTCTCACCCTTACACTGTCCACATCTGTCCTTGTCATTAATAGTCTCGCCAGTACCTTTACACTCATTGCAAGGGTGTTGCATCTGCTGGATCATAGACGGTGCAAGTTGTCTGATGGTTACTTTCATCCCAGAACCCTGGCAGCCAGAACACTTTGTCGATGCACCAGATTTAGACCCTTTGCCCTTGCATTTTGGACACAGCACATTTCGTGACAAAGAGAGCTTCTTTGAAATTCCATTGTAGAGATCCTCCAAGGAAACCTTGAGGGGGTGAACAACATCCTCTCCTCTTCTTTGCCTACGGCTTCCTCTGCCGCTTCCACCACCACCAAAAGGGCTGCCACCAAAGAAGGATTGGAATATGTCAAATGGATCGTGCATTCCACTGCCTCCTCCCATTCCTTCCTTGAGTGCATCTTCACCGTACTGGTCATAAATCTCTCGTTTTTCGGGATCACTCAGTGTCTCATAGGCATGAGCAATCTCTTTAAACTTCTCGGGATCGCCGCCCTTTTCGGGGTGATTTTTTATGGCGGCCTTTTTGTACGCCTTCTTGAGTTCCTCCTGAGAAACGTTCTTCTCAACTCCTAAGATCTCATAATACTTGGTGTTGTTGCTCTTCTTCGGCGCCCTTCCGAACATCTTTTACGAATCGATAACAGTTGCAGAAATCGGAGAGACGATGAAGGCTTCTTAGCTTTGATTCTTTCCCAGCGCTGAGGAAGATAGAAGGTAGATCGGGCCAGATTTATTTGCGGGGGGCAAGACACATACGCGAATATATATATATATATATATATATATATATATATATATATATATATATATATATATATATATATATATATATATTATTGGAACAGTCGGTTACAAGCAGGGGGCCCGAGGTTCGTTAACCTCGTGACCGCCCCGGGGCCCGTTAAACACCCGAGGCAGATAGCCCACTATAAGAAGCCCAATGAAAGCCCAATCTAAAGCCCAACCCTATAAATCTGCAAACACTTCCTAGGGGGTCACCCATCATTTCTGCTACTCCATCGCTAGCACGCTTAACTCCCTTAAAATTCTCCCAAAGTTGCCCCTTCTCAGGATCGAACTCGAGTGGTGTGGTTCGCCAATCAACCCTGTGACCATCTCAACAGGGGGAACCACGTAATATATATATATATATATATATATATATATATATATATATATATATATATATATATATATATATATATATATATATATATATATATATATATATATATATATATATATATATATATATATATATATATATATATATATATATATATATATATAT
>OOIL02001465.1:12814-33153 GCA_900332095.2 Cuscuta campestris | reverse complement strand
ATCTTAGGAGAGAAATGAGAATGAATCTGGTGCTTTAGATTTTGAGATCTAAGGGTCAAGATTTCATCAAAATTAGATGCACCAAAATGGTGCGAAAATGCATCACGTCAAAATGCACCATAAACCTTCAAAAATGCACTATCTCAAAATCTGAGCGCAGGATGCAATCTGAGCCGCACGATGCATCAGATCTGACGGTTAGATTTTATTCTCATTTCTCTCCACAAGGTGCATTCTGACGGGAACCGGCCCCTATATATATATATATATATATATATATATATATATATATATATATATATATATATATATATATATATATATATATATATATATATATATATATATATATATATATATATATATATATATATATATATATATGATGGGTTTTCTAGAGAGAAGGGGGAGATTCCACCGGCGGTGCAACGCTGACAACGCCGAACACTTCAGAGACGATGGGTACCAGAAAACGCCTCATCAGAATTGGATTTTCCAAGGGAGAAGAACACAAACGCCGGGGTGGAGAGATGTTTCTAATAACATCCGAAGAAGATGGCTGTCCAGATACGGGGTTGGAGATAGACCATATCGTTACCGAGGGCCATTTAAAAGCGAATCCAGCGTCTCAATATCGATTGAAAGCAAGGTATTCAAGTTCCAGGTCTCAGAAACTCTTTTAATTTCTGAATCCAAGAATGGTATGTGTAGATTTCTTTCTATCTCTCGACCTATTGCTCATTGGCTATCCGAATCCCTAAGCCACCCACCTTTGGCTAGAGAGGGATGGGTGATTACAAAATTTGAAGGGATTGTAACAGCAAAGTACCACTGGGATTCAAACCAATTTGGATGTTTCGTAAGAATCAGCGCAGGAACCGAAAGGGAGATGTCTACTATTTGCATCCCAGTAGGAAGGAAATCAGAAGGAATTAGGCTTTTTGTAAAAGCATTGAATGAAGCCTTAAAACCTCAAGAAGGGATTGTTTATGCTGAAAAGTTACTCGTTTCTCCCTGGAGAGCCGAAGCTTCAGCTTCTCTAGAGCTGACAGACCAGATAATTCGGGTGGAGAGCATAGAGGAAGAACATTTGGGGTTTTCTTCCATATCCTCAAAGCTACTGGAACAAGATGTTACACATGGTTCTATAATGCCTAGCCTCACAGAAAATGGGTTAAATGTTGGGTTAGAAGAGACTAAGGAAGCTGAAGATGAAGAAAAAAAGATCCAAATGTTGTTTCAACCAGCTTTTGATGCCTACTTTGAAACAATCTTCAGGGCAGTGGAAAGACAGGTTCTTGAGGCTTTGGCGAGGACAACACTACTGGATAAACTGAAAAATGGGACTTCTTCAAAACATGTCGGGTAAGACACTAAGAGCAACACGAGAGATGGTGAAAAGCATGGAAAAAGTGACCCTTGTTCAATTTGAAGATTCTAAATACCCAGCGTACATTTCTTGTTCGAAAGCTGATGAAAGCCTTGTGGCGGAGTTTCTAACAGGGGAACAGGCTGAAGAGTCACAAGCTACATTCCTTAACGCTTAATCTTTTTTTTAATGCTTCCAGGAAATCAAAACAAGAAGTCCTTGGTATTTGATTTAGTTTCATTTAGTGCTTGTTGTCTTAAGTATCTCAAGGGAGGGCCAATTGAAGCTGGATTAATCTTGGTCCAGTCCAAGGGCTTAGAGAAATGCGTTTTCAAGGTTTATTTGAAGATTAGGACTTCTACTTTAGAGTTTGCCTAAGGGTTGTGGTTTGGAGACTGGTTTTAGGATTGGAGCAGCATGGTTCTTCATCAGTACAAGTAGGGCCCAACTTAGACAGCTTGGTTTTCAAACTTTTCCTTGTTAGGCTGTAATGGATGGAAAATGGACGGTGAACCTGATTGTGATCCTTGGGTAGATGAACTACAGGAGACCCAGCAATGGATAAAGATGGGTTACTGATATGGATGCAGTAGGTCTTGCGGTTTCATCTCCAGCTCCTCTTTTACTTTACTTTTTCTGTCAGCTTCTCCTTTTAAATTTAGTTGCTTGGCAACTTCTTCTTGTATTTCTTTTGTTGGTTTGGATTTCCATTTGGCCTGTTTTCGAGTTGGCCCCCCTTGTACCTTTTACTCTTTTTTTTTAATAAACTTTCTTTAATATATATATATATATATATATATATATATATATATATATATGGGAGAAATACGAAAATAGCACTTTAATAGTACTTTAATACTCAAAATAGCAGTGTTATTAGTTTTGGATATAAATTCCCTTTTTTGTCCTTAAATAAACACCTAATACTAAATTCTCCTAATTAGGTTTAAAAAAAGCTTTACGGGCAGCAGCCGATCTTCCCACTCACGCGACGCGATAATCGTCGGGCAGCTTCCTCGTCACACTGCCGAACGCAAAGCCGAACGCAGCAGCGTCCGGAAGGAGACCCAGGGTTTCAATGGCAAGCGAAGATGCATTGGACGAGATCCCTCTAAGCAAGAGATTGGAGAAGATACAGGTATGCTTCGTTTTGGCATTGAATTTTCTTCTAAAAGAATTTCTCTTACAAACTTTAGGATAAGTTGTTTTTTCCGGTTGGCATGAGGGTTTTTGTTGAAGGTTCACTGCAACGTGTTTTTAAATTTTCTTTAGTACGTTAATTTTGCACTGCAGTACGTTTTGGCAGTACGTTTTGGCATTTTATTTTCACTGCAATGGGTTCCCTTAGGTTCTATGCAGTGTGTTTTAATTTTTAAGCTTTGCAGTGTTTTTTTGATTAACGTATTGAATTTTTTTGGGCTTTGTTGAACTCGTTTAGGTTTTTTTGTGAGTGGTAGACGTAATTCATGGTTTAGAATATGTTTTTGCTTCGTTTTGGCATTGAATTTGCTTCTAATAAAATTTCTCTTACACAGTTTAGAATAAGTTTTTTTTTTCCGGCATGTGAATATATTTGTAGCAGTGTGTAGCTGTAGTGAATTTAGGTTTAATGGGGTGCGAATTTGGAGAACAAAATATGTCGGGTCTTATGACTTGGTATTGTCATTGGAGTGATTTGTATGAGATTCAAGTTTGGAATTGCGTGGGGTTTTTTTGGGGAGGTGTGGGCTGTGTGAATGTAGTGTTTTTCCCTTATTTTGGGCAGTTTTTTGAATGGAGGATAGACTGCCTATTTGAAATGGTTTTTGGTCAGTGTTGTTTTTACAGTTCAAATACACTGCCTAATGAATATGCATTTTGGCAGTGTGTTTATCTTTGTTTTGGATAGTTTTTTTAACATGATGATCCATAAGGTTTTGGGCAGTGCTGGTTTTACAAGACGTGGTATACTGCCTTAAGACTTTGGTTTTTCGGCAGTGTGTTTCTCTTTATTTAAGCTGGTTTTTTGTTACATGGCAGTGTATACTGCATAATGCATAAGGTTTTTGGGATGTGTTGTTTTAACATAGCAGTGTGTTCTTTTGGTTAGGTTTTTATTAAGCAGTGATGATTGCGCTTGTAGGAGCATACAATATGTGTTATGTAATACCATAATTGGGGTTTGTTTTTTTTTTATTTCAGCATATAGAGATTGCGATGTTCTATCTTGAATTGAAGAGCATTCAATACAACTTGATCCAGACATACACAGCAGCGTCACCATATTTTTTGCACGCAAGGACTCAAGACGCACCAGGAGATGGTAGACGTCGGAAAGGTGAAAATGGAGGTTGTGATTGAGAATTCAAGTTTATCAAGTGAGGTATTAGGATTAGCGCGAGAATATGCGAAGCCTTGGTGTGAATGTGATTTTGTATATATGTCTTTGAACACTGGGAACCACTGGATGATACTTGTGCTCGAAGTTGAAGGAAGGAAGATAAGGGTTTATAATTCTAAAGGAAAGAAAGGGCAGACCAGTAGGGAAATCTTTCCATACATGGCGTGTATATCATCATTGTTACCCAAGCTTCTTGACATGTTGAATGTGTATGAAAATCACTCGGATGGGCCAATGGGAGATTAAAAGCTCTCAATTGATATAATTGATGGGTGTCCTCAACAAAGAGACGGGTATGTGGTAGTTAACTATTATGATTTTGTGAGAGTGACCTTACATGTGTTGAAAATGTAGGCAGTACAAAATGTTTACTGACTTTGAATTTTTTAGACAAATGCAAGTGTAATTGTGGTATGTTCGTAGTGAAATTCGCAGAGTTTCTAATGATGGATTTAAGCATAAATGAAGTGCAGTAATGTGACATGGAAGGTTACGGGGTTAAAATGACAACAGAACTTTTAGCTTATAGCTATGAGAGGAAGGAAGAATCCAGAAAGCAATAGACTTTTTTCTTGATAGATTGGATATTTTAATGTTCGTATCTCAGCTGTTTGGAGTTTGTTTTAGTTTTTTTGTGGTATAAATGATATTTTGATTTGTTTTAGTAATAATTTATGGGCATTTAATTAATTAGTGATTTGAGAAATGGATTGCTGGAGATTTTTTTATGTCACACTGCCATGACCATTCCACACTTCCAAATTTTTTACGCAGTCACTGCACACTTTGTTTGATAAAGTTCAATATACACGGCCGCACATTATAAATAAGTAAGAAATTCTATGCTCTTCCTTGCCGCAATATGTTTGAGATTGAATTTAGTGCCCTACCATATACGAGTCTTCTGAAAAAAAGAGCAGAATTTATTTTATTTCGTGGGATTTTTTTTACGGTAATTATACACTGAAATATGTAATCTCTACAATGCCAGAATATGTACTTCCAACAAATCAATGTATAGAATACACTGCAACAATATTTACACTGCCACAAAATATACACAATGTCAATAACTCACTGTTTGAAATACACTTCCAGAATATATACACTGCCACAATATATCTACACTAGGACAATATATATATTCACTGCCAAAAATTCACTGCCGTAATACACTTTCACATTTCACAAGGAATTTAATAAGAAGTAAAAGAATGCAACTTATACCCTATTCACTTTTTGTAATTCAATGGTGCAAGTGGACAAAGTATTATATATTACTAAAAAAATCAAGTTATAGTATAAGAAGTACAACTATTAAAATAGGGAAAAAACAAAGAATGTGTCTAAACAACGTCAAAAATGGATGAATGAAATTGTTGAGAATTGTATATTATACAGAATATGAAAGAATGCAGTGTCAATTTGGTATTGGGTTTTTGCATGTTTTTACGTTATGCCCCAAATTCAAACACCGTGTGCATCGTTGCTTTCTATGCCTATGGCCTATTTGAAATTCACCGACAGATGGAAGTCTCCTCTTCTTTGGTCTACCCGGGGGACGCTTGTTACAAGATGGAGGTTTGCAAATCACTGATGCAACATCCGGCGGAACACTCCAGGAAGATTTATGATGATGTTGCCTGTCTGTGATCGCCTTCTCGAAAATCAACAGGGCAAGTATGGATTGAGTCAAACCTATAAAACAGAAAATGAAGGCAACAGGAATGATTAAAAAAGGTTAGGTGCTTGTCCCAAAAGTGATGATAGTACAAAGTTTAGCTTAAACTATTAATTAAAACTATAAATACCATATAAGAGAACAAAAACGTGTTTCTTATTTTACATTTTTAGGTGAAAAAGCAATAGGATAACTAGTTAATACAAGTGGTAAGAAAAAATTTCTAAGCAATGGTTTCCAATCATCATCAAGAAGCTTAATCATACCAAAAGTTCACAAAACCATTGCTTAGAAACTATCGTATATGCTGATCACACTGCAATGCCTAATTTAAGCCAAAGTTTAAGGTACACTGCCACAACTTGATTATTTCAAATACACTGCCTAATTTACATATGCCACTATGTTAAACATTCTCTACGAAGAAAAATAGAAAATAAATAAAAAAAATGCAGGACAACATTTAGGCATTTAATCTTCACACTGCCCACACCATAGCACCTAATCTTGATAGTGCCAAAATCACACTGCCAAAAACACAATGTCTTTCAAGAGACCTAATTTTTCAAAAGGGACAAATACTAGGTATTTCAAAATTAATTTCACAACACCTAATCTTTAGTACGAAGAAAACACAATAATTAAAACTAAAAATACATGGAAATCCGAATAAAGGGGTGAAGGAATGAAAATATGAAAATTAAAAATTGAAGGAGAAGAGAAAATGATTAGCCACATCGGTGAAGGAATCCGAGATAACCTGATGATTGCCGCTGCTGATCGGGGCAGGAATCGGGGGAGAAGGCCTGAGGATGCATGATCGGGGGGATGAAGAACAGAGTAGGTGCGCCGATGAAGAGTACGTGCGCGAGAGGGAGTGGCGTAATTTTTTAAGGAAAAAGGTTAAAAGGGCATGATAGTAATGGATTGACACAAAAAAGTGCTAGATTTGTTTAAAAGAATAAGTAGTGCTAAATGCGTAATTTTTTAAAATTTTTTTTTTATTAATATTATTGGAACGGTCGGTTACAAGCAGGGGGCCCGAGGCCCGTTAACCTCGTGACCGCCCCGGGGGCCGTTAAACACCCGAGGCAGATAGCCCACTATAAGAAGCACAATCTAAAGCCCAACCCCATAAATCTGCAAACACTTCCCAGGGGGTCACCCATCATTTCTGCTACTCCATGGCCAGCACGCTTAACTCCCTTAAAATTCCCCCAAAGTTGTTCCTTCTGAGGATCGAACTCGAGTGGTGTGGTTCACCAATCAACCCTGTGACCATCTCTACAGGGGGAACCACACACACACACACACACACATATATATATATGGGCTAATTCCTGTGAGAATTAACCTTGGTGAAAGAAATAAGAATAAATCTGAGCCTTAGAATTAACCTTGCGTGTGTTATATATTGGGGAAGTAATAATTGCAATGCATTTAATTAGGATTAAATTGGTTAGTAGGGGTAAATTCGTAATTTGAAATGCATAATAAATTTGGGAAATACCCACAATGTCGTTCTTCCCTTTTTAATACCTAAACACGTAACAAGCGGAGTATTATATTATATTATTAATTTCATATCATTTAATCTTGTATTGTGCATTATATTTTATACTCCCTCCGTCTAAAAAAGTTTTTCTTGTTTACTAATAGAAAAATGCTAGGGGTACACTAAAGGTGTACCCCAAATATCCCCCACCCCCTCCTTGTCCACTAAAAAATGCAAAAAAATTCAAAAAAATAAATAAATAAAAATCAAATAAAAATGTGTGGAGGAAAATAGGGTGGTGTACATTTGGGGTACACCAAAAGGTGTACCCCAAATGTACACCACCCTCTTTTCCTCCAAAAGGTGTACCCCTAGCATTATTCAATAAAATATTCTTGTCACCTCTTATTTTATAGACTTTTCGATGTAGTTTTTAAATATAATTTTTTAGGTGTTATTTCCTTACCAGTTTACAAATAAAAGCATTTTAAAATCCACGGGATTTTACACGTTAATCAAAATAAGAAATTCTTTTTTAGACGGAGGGAGTATAAAATTTTTTGTGCACAAGTTCGTTTTTTGACAAATAATATATCGTAGGAAATCTTTCGTTGAGATCTACCCAACGAAATCAATATTGAATATAATTAATCCATAATCTAACACGAATGAACTTTGATGGTCGATATATGCACTTTGGTTTGTCCTTTAATTTTATTCAAATTTTATTCTATTAATTTTGATTTTTAAAGCGCAAAGTATCATGATTCATTATCTAAAGTTAAAATGCATCTTATATTCTCTGTAATGCATATCAATGGTGTATATCATGCATTTTAAGCGTAAACCCGAAGTCCTTAGTTTTACATTGAATCCCATAATGTGTAACCAGAATGTACACAAATGCAAAGTAAATTTAATGTTGAAAAGATTGAACTGAATAAGATACCACACCATAAAATATTAATTTTCAATTCAGAAAAAAATTGATTCAGAAAAAAATTAGACTGTAAAATTAGACTTCTTAAAAAATTGATTCCATTCACGTAAGGATTCTAAGTTTATCAGTAACACGCGTAAGAGAAGAACAAGAGCCGTAGAAGAAAATGTTTTTTGTACACAACTAATAAATATTAGAATAAAAGGCCACCCGATCTCATACTTTAGTGAGAAGCTGAATGAGACGAGGAGAAGATATTCTACTTATGACAAGGAGTTTTACGCCTTGGTGAGATCCTTGGAGCACTGGAGGCACTATCTCGTGAGCAAGGAGTTCATTCTTCACTCCGATCACGAGGCATTGAAGTACATACAAGGGCAACATAAGCTTCGACCCCGCCATGCCAAATGGGTTGAATATCTTCAAACGTTCACCTTTACCATCAAACACAAGAATGGGAGCCTCAACAAAGGCGCCGATGCATTGTCGCGGAGGCATTTATTACTAACGGTACTTAGTACCAAACTTCTTGGTTTTGATTGTTTGCAGGAGCTTTATAAGGAAGACGAAGATTTCAAGGAGGCGTACGCACAATGCCTAGTTCAGCCTTATGGAGATTACCTCCTCAAAGACGGTTATCTCTTCCACGGAAACCAATTGTGCATTCCCCGAAGTAGCGTTCGAGAAACCATCATTGATGAAATACATCGAGGCGGATTGGCATGTCATTTCGATATCAACAAAACATACTTCATGATAAAGGAGCATTACTTCTAGCCCAAAATGGAAAGAGACGTTGAACACTTTGTCAAAAGGTGTTCCACTTTCCACCTCGCCAAAGCACATATCTTGCCACAAGGAGTACATATGCCATTGCCCGTATCGAATGCTCCATGGGAAGACATTAGCCTGGACTTCATTACCGAGCTGCCTAGGACACAAAAGAACAAAGATTCCATCATGGTGGTCGTGGATCGTTTCTCCAAAATGGCCCATTTTGTTCCTTGTCTCACCACGTATGATGCATCACAAGTCGCGGATCTCTACTTTCGCGAAATAGTCAGACTACACGGGATCCCTAGAAGCATGGTCTCCGATAGAGATTCAAAATTCCTTAGCCATTTTTGGCTAACATTGTGGAGAAAGCTAGGAACTAAACTCAATTTTAGCACATCAAGCCACCCACAATCCGATGGCCAAACCGAGGTTACGTACAGAACACTCGGAACACTCCTCCGAGTTTTGATCAAAAGGAACATCAAGCAGTGGGAAGAACTCTTGCCTCACGCCAAGTTTGCATATAACCAAACCCCGAGCAGAGTTACCGGTTTATCACCCTTCATGGTGGTCTATGGTTCGAACCCCCTAACCCCTCTTGAGCTTGACCCTATCATGACAGGTACAGGGTATAGCTGGGCAGCGGAGCAAAGATCAAAGCACATTCAAGATCTCCATCTAAAGGTTCGACAAAAGATAGAAGTAATGAATGAATGAGTGAGCGAATACATCAACAAAAGGAGAAAGAGCATGTCTTTTCAACCCGGTGATTTAGTATGGATACATCTTCGGAAGGAACGTTTCCCTACGAAGCGTAAATCAAAGCTATTACCATGAGCCGACGGTCCATTCGAAGTCATTGAAAAGGTTAATGAGAACGCTTACAAGATCAATCTCCCAGGAGACTACGGTGTTTCAGTAACCTTCAACGTTAAAGATCTTAGCCCGTACTTTGAGCCTGAAGAACTTCCGAGTTTGAGGGCAAACTCTTCCGAAGAAGGGGAGGATGTTGTATCCCCGGTTACGTCAACTAATTCTCAAGAACTTAAACAAATAAATGGATTAATGTCCAAATGTCACAATCCTTTTTGGAATGAATTTCTCACCCCAAAACCATACAACCCAACCTTGATATGTTTAGGCCCATGAAATCCGAAACCCAACCCCTTAAAACCCATCACAAACCTTTCCCCTTTCTTTCCTTTGTTTTGGCCGAACCACCTTACACCCACCATGGACCCACACATTCTCAACATTCATAAATATCCAAAATATCTTCCTTTCATTATTTAACCCTTTTCCTTTTTTCATTGAAGCCTGGCCGAACACAAGAGCCCAAAAAACCAACCATTTTCTAAGTTTGTAGACAAGCCAACATTTGGGACCACATGTCCCCAAGCCAACATTTGGGACCACATGTTGTGGTTTGAGAGCTCACCCACCATATATTTTGCTTCATTAAAAACCAAACTAACATGAGATTTTCCCATCCTTTGTTTTTCTTCCTCCAGGCCGAATACACTCCCCCCCCCCCAACCGCCATATATTTCCCTACACAATAAACCATATCATTCTCACATCAAACCTTCCCTTCATCCCATAATATGGACGAACCCATCTCATCCCAAATCCCTTTTATTTTATTCATTCTAAATCATAATATTCTCACATTTTCTTTTGTCTTCCAATAGAGCCAAAAATTGTTGGAACACGGGTTTACGCCTACGTTGTACTAAACTGTGTTCGTTTTTATGACAGGTTTGATAATGCCAAACCGCCGCGACATATCAAAGCTAAAGTGAGCAAAACTAAGGCGAAGGAACATGGCATGATGACTTGAGAACCAAGGACCCAGAATCAAGAACGAAGAATTAGAATTGCATTGAGTCGGTCTTAATGTGATCAAGACCGGCACAAAATTCCAAATCTTGGCTCTCTAGGCTCAATTCATAAAAATCTCTTTTGCATATTCAAAAATATTTTTCTTAAGTTTAAACTTGGCTAAAAACACTTGGAGTTCGCCCAAACCAAAAACCAAGCCATCCGGCGTTCGGTTTTCAGAAACCGGCGTTCGGCTCTCGGTTTTCGGCATTGGTTTTTGGCGTCCAAACCAACCAAGTGGTTTTCAACCTTTTATTACTGGTTTTTACTTCTGGGCATATTTAAATAGTTCTCCAACAAAAACGCCTCAAAAACCACCCTCCGTTTTTGGCCGTTTAGTGAAAACCATGCGAAACGGCGCGAACTTGGCTAGCCATGGTTTTCAACTAAATGACGTGGTTTTTAAGATGTTTTACTTGATTTCTTAGCAAAATGAAATAAACAGATGTTTTCTAAACTTGGTTTTTATTTTGGAGAACTTGCGTTTTTGACATCGGCTAAAGGCGTGACTAAACCAACCATGGGTCTGGCTAAACCAGCCCAACAACGATGTTGAGGTAACCAACATCGCTGTCTGACCTGGGTAGCTAAAAACATGGTTTGGTGTTAAGTCTTCCAACAGCCATGTTGGACATTAGACATCGCTGTTGGCCAAGGTTGGATTTCCAGAAACTTCTGGAACAGCGATGTAGGCTTCCCTACAGCGCTGTCCAACCTAAGCCAAAAATATAGTGCATTGGCAGAAAGTTTTTGGACAGCGATGTTGACCCAGCAACAGCGCTGTCAGGCCAAAACTTCCATCTTCAAAGGCAGACCTAAACAGCGATGTTTTAGTATGGAACATCGATGTAGAGACCTGACCGTTGGAAGGAATTTAAGGCTAAAACTTTCCTTGATTGGAAGTCAATAGCCAAAACAGCGATGTAGGGATTTTGGACATCGCTGTTGGCATGACCGTTGCTTCCCATTTTTCAAAACGTAAGCCTAGAACAGCGATGTCCAAATCTAGGACAGCGCTGTCTGGGTGAATTTTAGCAGATCCAAATTTTATCAAATCCCACAAATTGTGCAAATCACCCCTTAAATACTTTGGTCCGTTGGAGCCTATTTTTCTACTATAAAAAGGGGTGTTTTGGGTCTGTTTTACACATCACATTACTTCACAACTCCTACTCTTTCATTGCAAATCATTCTTCAATTATTCATAGCTTTTGAGAGCCATTTTTGTGAAGCTTGTGTTGTGTTCTTGAGCGTTCTTAGTTTACTCATTATCCACTCTAAAAGAGAGTATTGTTCTTGAGTGTTTTTAGTGTTCTTAGACACTTGACAAGAGAAGGTATTTCTCTTGTTGTTGGAAGGAAGGGCTGTTTCCTTCGAAGGTTCGTTGAGGTTCGTGTGACTCGAATTCTCAAGTTGTACGGGTTGTTAAGCACCATTAAGCTTAACGAGATAGTAGTGTAGCTCGAGAGAGTCTCTCGGGAGGCTGGATTAGCCACAAGTTGTGGTGAACTAGGGTAAAATCGGTGTGCCTCTTTACTTCTCGTTTATTCTTTTTTTATTCCTGCGATTTCTTGATCAAATGCTATTCACCCCCCCCTCTAGCGTTGGTCTATTATTCTAACAAAATTATCAAACCCAAGAAACCTATCACACTTGATTTTCATTCCATAAGATGATTTGATTATTTGGATAATATTCTAGATATTTGTCTAAGGAAGTTGCTTAGTTCTTTCCTCTTTTGAGCTTTTATTAAAATCGGCTAAGGGCCTCATTTGTATCCCATCTTTTGTAATCCCATTTTCAAGATAATACAACTTGTTGTGTTGCTTTAAAATTCCTAATTTCTATATTTTAAGGTTGGTTTCCTTAAGCGTGAGTGTTAGGTTCTAGAATTTCATTAAGTGTGTTATATCTTAATTGAAGTCTAGATTTCAACCCCAAGAAAGGATAAGATTGTGTTATATCTCTTAGACCTCCTTAGTTTATCTCCCTTTACTAAAATACCTCCTTTTCGTTCCCTGAAACTGCCCTATAATCGATTATCCATATGGTAAAATCGATTATCAACTCACGTGAAACATCTGCAGGCATCAATAATCGATTCACATATCCTTGTAAATCGACTATTACCCCTTTCAGAAAATCTCCGCCAAAATCCCTTAAGAAACTGAACCCTTCAATAATCGATTATCTCTTTTTAGATAATCGACTATCACTCCTCCTCAATATTAAAACCACTGTATTCCTCAAACACCCAAAGCTAAGATACAACAAAGACTTAACACCAAACCATGGCTTTCACCTGCCAATGCATCACTACAAGAAAAATGACTTTTAGTTACGGATCAATTATGACGGGTTGATAATACTCTCATTAAATGAGTTATTTATACATTTTAATGAGGGGAAAAAACCCTAGTTAAAAGGTGTTACTTTTAGTGACCATTTTTTTTCATTTCTCTTGTTTTAATTTTAATACTCTTATATATATATATATAATTATATATATATATATATATATATACACATATATATATATAAGGAAAATTTTTATTTCATACGAATAAAAGAAGTTGTTACATCACATGCAATGGCTCCCCTAGAGCGTTTTGGGAGTGAAACTAATGAATGAAAATTACTAAAGGTATTCTCTTGCAAAGCGTGTTGTGCCAGATGATGTGCCGCCGTATTAGCTTCTCGAAAGATATGATTGACCCGTCCCCCAGACTGATTTATCATTTCTCTTGTCATCCTTGTGAAGAAATCATTGTTGGAGTAGTTTGTTAAATTGTCTGCGCAAATTTTGGAGTCAATATAGAGATTGACCGGGCAGTTAAGAAACAAGCTTCTACGTACTCCTTCGAATGCTGCCTCCATTTCTGTCTCAGCTGGTGGGAGGTTTGGTTGTAGAGGATAGGTCCAAGCAATGAGAAATTGGTCGTGCCTTGTGCGCAGGATGCTGGCTCCAGCTGATCTTCCCTCCCTGATTGCCGCGTCTGTTGTAAGTGTTACTCCAGTGGCTGGGAATACCCATCGATGTACAGTGATTGCGCCCATTCTAATTGGAGGTAAACTGTCATAAATTCTGATATCCGGCGTTGTTTTTCCTTTATGGTGGATGAAAATCCATTCGTAGATCTGTTTTGTGATGATTGTAATTGTTTGTGTCAAGGTGTGTTCTTCTTCCTCGTAGATCCTCCTGTTTCTTTCTTTCCATATCTCATGGGTTATGATTCCTGGAATGATATTGAGGAGTGCTTTGTTGTGCTTTTGCAGTGCACCTTGTTTCCACCAATTTGTCAAGTAGGTTAGGATTCCATGGTTGGTATTCCTGCAAAATGAAAATATTTGTTCAAAGTAGTTCCAGATTGGTTGCTAAAAGGGCAGTTCCTGAATAGGTGGGTGGTAGTCTCCTCACTGTTCCTGCACAAGAAACAAACAGATGGGAGTTGAAATCCCAATCTAGTTAGTGAGTGGGGAAGGGGGAGGTAGCCAAAGCACAGTTTCCAAAGGAAGATAGAGTGTTTAGGGCTTTGTTTGGAGTTCCAGGAAAGTTTGGTGAAGGGGTGAATGGGTTGTTTCTCTCTCAAAGAATTCTTTGCCTTCTTTAAGCTGAAACCAACCTCTCCATTATACCATAGAATTCTGCCCTGGGTGTCAATGCTCAAGTGGTTATCTGCCATACTATTGACCTCATAAAGCCTTTTCCAGTAGACTGAGTCAATGATTTTTGGGGCTATGGAGAGTCCCCTAGGGTATCTAGCCCTCATGAAGTTTGCCCAAAGGGAGTTGTTCTGAGTATATGTCCACCACATTTTGAAACCATAGGCTAGTTGCAGAGTGTTGAGATCAGTGATTCCCAACCCACCCTCATCCTTAGGAAGGCATAGCTTCTCCCAAGAGGACCAGTGGTACTTCTTGTTGTCTTTGTCATGGCCCCAAAGAAAATTATTCATTTTGGAATGGAGATGTAGTGCCTGCCAAGATAGTATGGGGAGAGGGCTCCAGAAGTAGTTTCCTTCTTGATGGTTCTGCTGAAGGCTTCAGATGCAAGGATGAAGAGTAGAGGGGAGAGAGGGTCTCCTTGTTTCAATCCTCTTTTAGGTTTGAATGCTTTAGTGTGATGGCCATTGATCAGGATGGTGAAGTGAGAGCTGTGGAGTAGGTTCTGGATGAGGGTCTGGAAGGTATTGTTGAAACCAAATTTGTCTAGGAAAGTGATAAGGAAATTCCAAGAAATTCTATCAAATGCCTTAGACATGTCCAGCTTGATGGCAAGATTACCCCCCCTAGATTTGTGGTCAAGGCCATGGAAAAGTTCTTGTGTGAGGAGGACCTGGTCATGGATCACCCTTCCTTTTACAAACCCCCCTTGTTCAGGTGAGATCAATCTGGGAAGAATAGAGCTCAATCTTTGGGAGAGGATTTTGAAGAAAATCTTGTAGCAGAAATTGGACAAGCAAATAGGTCTATAGTCCTCACAGGATTGAGAGTTTTCCTTCTTTGGGATTAGGATGATAGTTGTCTGGGCACATATTTTGGGGATAGGGATCCCCAAGAAAAACTCCTAAACAGCTTTTGTGCAGTCCACTTTGATTTGCTCCCAACAAGTTTTATAGAAATGACCATTAAACCCATCAGGTCCAGCAGCACTGTCTGCTGATAGTGACCAAACAGCTTCTTTTACTTCATTTTCATCTGGAAGGGAGGTGAGGCTGTTGTTGTCCATCTGAGTGATAAGGTTAGGAATATTTGCAGTGAATCTGTCATTGTGGGATTCTTTATACATGAAAAGGGTGTTGTAGTAGTTGAGGATTTCTTCATGGATCTCATCCTGGTTATGAAGCCATTTTCCCTCTTTAGTCTTGAGACTATTTATCTTTTGCTGGCTTCTTCTTATTTTGACAGTGGAGTGAAAAAAGGCTGTGTTAGCATCTCCTTCTTTTGTCCATTTGATATTTGCTTTTTGTTTCCAGTAGGAGTACTCTTGTTGGCTAGCAGCAATAAGTTTAGCCTTTGTTTCCTGCATGAGAGATCTCATTTCTGGGGTTGGGTCAGTGTCAAATTGTTCTTCAATTACATTCAGTTCTCCTTCCAAAAAACTGACCCTGTTGAATATGTTACCAAAAGTGTTCTTGTTCCATGAGTGGAGGATGTGTCCTAGGTTTTTCAGTTTGTAACCCAGTCCTCTCATCCCTCCACCTACATAGGGGCCCCAGTTATTGCTGACAGTAGACATGAAGCTGTTGTGAGTGCTCCAACAATTGATATATCTGAAGGGTTTGGGGCCAGTAAAATGGAGGTTGCTGAGCTTGATTAAAAGTGGGTTATGGTCAGAAGTATTCCTGGGCAGGTGGTTGCAGGTGATGTCCTGGAAAGAATTAAGAGTATGGTTGTTGTGAAAAACCCTATCAATCCTTCTCCAAATTCTACCTAGGGACCTTACACCTGTCCAAGTAAAGGTAGAGCCAGTGGCAATGGGTGATATTAGAGAGGCATCCATGATACATTTGTCAAAGTCATGGATGCTCCTAAGGCAAGGGTTGTTAATGCCTTTGTGATGGTCCACTGAGGAGATGCAGTTGAAGTCTCCCCCAATCACCCAAGGGTTCTGCATGCTAAGGCTTGTAGAAGTGATGTCATGCCATAGCCTTTGTCTGTCTGTAACTGAGTATTTCCCATAAACAGTAGTGATGGTGATGGGGCTGTTATGGGTAGTGAAATATATGTTGATAGCCTGATCCATCTCCTGATGATGTTGATAGATTAGGTTATCATCTTTCCACATGACCCAGACTCTGTTTTCCAGAAAAGACCTAGAGTGACTGAAGCCCAAGGTTAGTTGGAAATGAGTGAGTTTCTTAGCAGTGGTTTTGGGTTCCATGATGGCAAGGAAAGAGATTTTGTGTGTGGCAATAAGGATGGCCAGCCTCTGAAGCTTAGAGGGTAGACCACATATGTTCCAGAATAGCACATTCATTGGGAAAAGTGTTGAGGTTGATTGTGTGAGGAGAACTTCTCTTGCAATCTCTTTGATTTCCTTACTACTATTGTGAATGGTTGTTCATGGATGTCCTCATCTGTCCTAACCTGATAGTCTTTGTTTTCAGGTGTTTCTTGTTGTTTACTGACTGAGGAATCAGTAGTGGAGGGGTGAAGGTGGAGCTCAGCAGAGGGGAGATTTTTCAGGGGATCATGTTTCTGTGGAGGTTCTGTATCTGAGAGGTAAATGGGATTTAAAGATAAATTTTCTGTGTGTAAATGCAGGTCATCAAAAGAGGTGTGGGGGGGAGTAGGGGGTTGATTTGCTGTAGGTTTGAGTTGCTGATTTTCTTCCCAACTCACCAAGCATTTGGCAAGAATATCATTGTGAACCAGGATTTCCCAGTCAGCTTCCTCCAAGAAGTTTTCTGGGGGTGGTTGAGTTGTTGAGGGTTGAGGTTTTAGAAGAGGCATGGGTGTTAGGATGTTTAGGCCTGAGATGGGTTGGTTATTATTTGAGGTGGGTTGGTTGTTGAGGGTTATTGGGCTGGGCGTAGGTATTTCAGTGGGTGGGGTGGATTGTTTTGAAGTGGGTTGGCTATTATTTGGGGTGAGGGTTATTGGGCTGGGTGTTTCAGTGAGGGAGGTTTTGGGCTGTGGAGATAGGGAATTATTGGGTTGGGTTGAAATGGGTTTTGAGGTAGAAGGGATGGAGGCAGAGGTGTTACTGTCGTGGATTAAAATGGAAGTGTTATTATTGCTGGTTGTGGGATTAAGTGGTGGGGTGGGATGATTGTTTGGCAGAGGGTTTTGGGTCCCTCCTGAATTATACTTGGGTAGGGATGGTTTTTTGGCTTGGAGTGTTTGTTTGCCTGACTGAGTGGAGATGGGCTTGTATTTTTGCTGCATGGAGGTTTCCAGGGGTATTTTCCGGCCATCAGTGGACTGGTTGGCCTGAGTTTTCAAGTTTTCAGTTTGGGGTTTGAAGAACTTGCATTGGGAGTTGTGCCTCCCAACTCCCTTGCATTCTCCACAGTATTCTGGAAGTTCTTCAAAGATAGCTATGAGGAGTAGGGGGTTGGGGCCATTTTTGACATAGAACTTGGTGATAGGGGGCTTTGAAATATCAACCTCCACACACACCCTAGCAGTGGAAGGGCGACCAAAGTTCTCTGTTGTAGCATCTATTTTAAGAGCTTTGCCAAACAGATTACCAATCCTCATCAGGGAGGATTTGGAGTGAAGGTGGATAGGGAGGTCTTTGATGGAAATCCATATAGGAAGGATAGGTGATTCATACCTTGGATCAAAGTCTGGAGTCCATTTTGATATGCGCATGTGGTAGTTCCCAACCTTCCAGTCTTGTCTTTTGAAACAACGATGGAAGTCATTGTCGCTGGAGAAATTGATGAGGATGTGCGTGTTGTCCATGAGTACCACTGAGAACTCATTAAAACCAATTTTTTCCAGAAACTGGCGGATAAATTGAAGGCTTGGTCTACCATAAAAGAAGGTTCCTACAAGAGCACGAGAGAACCTTTGTGCCATTGCTTGGACTTCTTCAGAGGAAAATGCAACGCAAGGGAGGCCTTTAAATTTTTCAGGAGGATTATCAGTGGGAAGGAGAATTTGTTCCTGGCAGTCATTACGGAGTGCTTGAAGGAATGATTTTTGTAGCATAGGAGGTTGTTGAAGGTTGTGCAGATTGGTGGTGGACGGAGGAGCCCTGCCAGCTGCTCCGCCGGAGGTGTGGCCGGCATAAGAAGGGAGAGAATTATATATATATATATATATATATATATATATATATATATATATATATATATATGAGTAAATTCCCAAAATAGTCCTTTGTAATAAGGAGTTTTCCCAAATTAGTCCTCAATAAATTTTAATTACCTATGTGGTCCTCTATAATTGAGATTTATTCCCGAAATAGTCCTTTATAATAAGGAATTTTCCCAAATCAGTCCCCAATAAGTTTTAATTATCTACGTGGTCCTTTGTAATTGAGATTTATTCCCAAAATGGTCCTTCGTAAATAATATTACTCAAATGAGGATTAATTGAGGGTATTTTTTATCCGCTAAATTTAGAATTAATTCTTAAAATAATTATTTATAATGAAGTGCTTTCCCAAAATGGTTTTTCTAATTAAAGATGTGTATTTGATTTGAAATTTAAAATTTTTTTTAAGTTTTAAATAAATAATAAATTATTTATAATCAATGTATTTTTTAAATTTTATGTTTAATTGTACAAAAATGATTGTTTCGAGAATATACTTTAAATTTAGATTATCAAAATACCAAAATATCTCCCAATTAATCCTCATTTGATAACTGATTTAGGATAACATCTTATTACATAGAGATAAACCAAATACATTTATAAAACTTAAAAAAAAATCTTTTAAATTTCAAATCAAATACACATCTTTAATTAGAAAAACCATTTTGGGAAAGCACTTCATTATAAATGATTATTTTAAGAATTGATTCTAAATTTAGCAGAGAAAAAATACCTTCAATTAATCCTCATTTGAGTAACATTATTTACGAAGGACCATCTTGGGAATAAATCTCAATTATAGAGGACCACATAGGTAATTAAAACTTATTGAGGACTGATTTGGGAAAACACTTTATTACAAAGGACTATTTTGGGAATAAATCTCAATTATAGAGGACCACGTAGGTAATTAAAACTTATTGAGGACTGATTTGGGAAAACACTTTATTACAAAGGACTATTTTGGGAATAAATCTCAATTATAGAGGACCACGTAGGTAATTAAAACTTATTGAGGACTAATTTGGAAAAATACCTTATTACAGAGGACTATTTTGGGAATTTATATAGGTTGTGGAGACTGGCTACCACCCGTAGTGCAACCAATACACCAAGAAGTTTCAGCTTCCTACTCTTTTCTTAGTTGGGAAAATGAATCTATCAGGAAGCTCAAAGCTGTTGAAAGAGAATTAGCATTGCTTTTATCTGCCCCAAGTTTAGACCTGGAAGAACACTCATGTTCTAAGTGTCTGATTGCAATGGACATCGAATCACTTGCTTCTGAGTTCGGGATTCAGGCTCTCAAGAGTGCAGTACCTGGACCTTCTTTAGATCAAAGTTTAACACGATCAGATATCCTCCTTAATGAACACTGGGAAGGAGCCGAGGTAGGCATGGGGTGTGAAGCACCTGCCAGAACTTGGAGTGGCGCTATCAATGTTGATCGGCAATCCATTCCATCTCCTGTAGCTCCTTCTTTCACTTCCTATAATCCATTCAGGATTCTTGAATCAAGTGAGGACCTTGAGGAAACCCCGGAGGCTCATAATTTCAACAATGAAGACGAGATGATAGATTTATTTAATTGCTCTTCTACTGCAAGGATGATGAAACTAAATGCTCTTGAGGATGCAAGCCCAGGATTTGAAGAACCTGCCCTCTACACTCACTGTGAAGGAGAGAAAACTGTTTTTATTGACTCTAAGCTTGAACCTTTTAGAATCATAACTCCGAGTTCCTCTAATATGTCATTGCAGCTTCCGAAATTAGCTAAGGGTAAGGCAACCTACTCACCTTCTCTTATGGTTACTAGAAGTAAAGCTAAGATTTTAGCAGCAGGAAGGAAAGACAACCCCATTAAGGGAGTTGACACATCTGATGAGGAAAGCGAATCTTTTGTAGAAGGCATCCGCTCCGCTTTCAAGAGGAGCTGTCTGTCAATCAGAACGAAGAATATCCAAAGCTTTACTCCAACCTCGGAATCTCAAGTGAAGCTTAGCAAAAAACAGAAAAAGAAGGCAAAGATGAAACTCAAACAGGCTC
>OOIL02001465.1:0-11085 GCA_900332095.2 Cuscuta campestris | reverse complement strand
AATTACTTTGCGTTTGTGATTGTCGATGACTACTCTAGGTTTACATGGACCTTGTTTCTTACTCATAAAAGTGAAGCATTTCATGTTTTCAAAAATTTTCTAAAGAAAGTTCAAAATGAAAAAGAAACAACCATAGTAGCCATAAGAAGCGACCATGGGGGAGAGTTCGAACGAAATCTGTTTTCAGATTTGTGTGACGAACTTGGCATTGATCATAACTTCTCAGCCCCACGTACACCACAACAAAATGGAGTGGTGGAACGTAAGAATAGATGTCTCGAAGAGATGGCTAGAACTATGATCAATGAGGCAAAAATCCCTAAGTATTTTTGGGCGGATGCCGTGAGTACCGCGAGCTACGTGTTAAACCGAGCCGTCATTTGACCGATACTCATGAAAACGCCCTATGAACTATACAAAGGGAGAAAGCCAAACCTTTCCCATCTTCGAGTCTTTGGTTGCAAATGTTTTATTCATAATAACGGCAAAGATAACTTGGGAAAATTTGATGCCAAGTCGGACGAAGGGATTTTTCTTGGTTATTCTCTTCGTAGCAAGGCCTATAGAGTATTTAATAAATGTACTTTGACTATTGAGGAGTCCCCTCATATTGTATTTTCCGAAGATAATACTCGTTTGGCGAGAAAGGCTATTTGTGATGATCTTGCAGATTCATTAGAGAGAGTACACCTTGAAGACGATGAAGAAGACACGCCATTATACACCAACCCGCAACCACAACCTAAGGAAACATCTCAAGTGATGGTCGAAAATGAGGACCAAGCAGACGAAGAAGAACAAGAGGAAGCCCAGGAACAAGAGGAAACCGAGCTTCCCATCGCTTGGAGAACGCACAGGAACCATCCACTTGACCAGGTAATCGGCAGCATCAACCGCGGGGTAAGTACTCGTAACTCACTTAGGGACACCGTAGGACACATGGCTTTTGTTTCTCAAATTGAACCTACAACCATTTCCGAAGCAATAAACGATGAACATTGGACCTTGGCTATGCAAGAGGAACTAAACCAATTCAAACGAAATGACGTTTGGGAATTGGTGCCAAGACCTGATGATCGTACGGTTATTGGTACGAAATGGGTGTTTCGTAACAAACTTGATGAAAATGGAATAATCACTAGAAACAAAGCTAGGCTCGTAGCTAAAGGCTACAATCAAGAAGAAGGCATTGATTTTGAAGAAACTTATGCACCTGTAGCACGTTTAGAAGCTATTCGTTTACTTCTCGCTTTTGCTTCGTCTATGGATTTTAAACTTTATCAAATGGATGTTAAGAGTGCCTTCCTCAATGGTTTTATTCAAGAGGAAGTGTATGTTGACCAGCCCCCGGGGTTTGAGGACTTTGAGTTTCCCGATCACGTCTTCAAACTCAAGAAAGCGCTCTACGTGCTTGGTACGAACGTTTGAGCAAATTTCTTTTGGATAGTGGTTTCCAAAGGGGAAAGGTAACCACACTTTTTATAAAGAGTAAAAACAATAACATCCTTTTGGTTCAAGTTTATGTAGACGACATTATATTCGGTGCTACTAATGAGTCTTTGTGCAAGGAATTCTCAACGCTAATGACTAGCGAATTTGAAATGTCAATGATGGGCGAGCTCACATTCTTTTTGGGACTCCAAGTTAAGCAAATGAAAGATGGCACGTTCATTTTCCAAGCTAAATACTGCAAGGAGCTCCTAAAACGGTTTGAAATGGACAACGCCAAAGCCATGGCGACCCCAATGAGCACATCTAACCATCTTGACAAAGACGAGAAAGGTAAGGAAGTAGAGGTCAAAAAGTATCGAGGTATGATCGGATCCCTTCTTTATCTTACCGCTAGTAGGCCGGATATCATGTTTAGCGTTTGCCTTTGCGCAAGGTATCAATCGTGTCCGAAGGAGTCGCACTTAACGGCGGTAAAATGGATTATGAAATACCTTGCTGGCACGGTTAACGTTGGACTGTGGTATCCAAAAGGCTCTTCTTGTCATCTCGTTGGCTACTCCAACTCGGACTTTTCCGGTTGCAAATTGGACCGTAAAAGTACGAGTGGGACTTGCCACTTACTTGGTAGTTCCTTAGTCTCATGGTTTAGCAAGAAACAAGTCAGTGTTGCGTTATCCACAACCGAAGCGGAATACGTAGCCGCCGTTAGTTGTTGTGCTCAAATCCTTTAGATGAAGAAACAACTCGTGGACTATGGCCTTAGTATTAATCACGTCCCTCTTCGTTGTGATAATACTAGCGCCATAAGCTTGACGAAGAACCCCGTTCTTCACTCAAGGACAAAACACATTGACATTAGGCATCATTTCATTAGAGCTCATGTTCTCAAAGGTGATGTCGAAATTGAGTTTGTTGAAACACACAATCAATTAGCCGACATTTTCACAAAACCTTTAGAGAAAGAGTTGTTCTTCTGCATTCGAAGTGAACTCGGAATCGTTGACTCCACGATGATCTAAGTTGTGCATCTAAATTTTTTAAACATTTACTAACTTGAGCGTCGGAGAACTTTTTCTTTTTTGCAGGTACCCCGTTCATGAAATCAGGGGGAACCATGCAAACAGCGCTGTCCAGGAGACACAACAGCGCTGTTGAGGGAAACAACGTCAGCCAGAAAATTTTCCAACAACGCTGTACAATAAGCCAACAGCGTTGTCCCAGGGAGTCCCTTAAATCTTCACTTTCCAGAAACTTTTTGAACATCGATGTTCTTTTTTAAACATCACTGTCTACCCAAAACACTTTGTTTTCTACCAAAACCATACACTTTTTAAACAGCGATGTCTTACTCTCAACATCGATGTCCTTCTTTTACAAATTTTTTCCTTTATCGCAAAACAGCGATGTATAGACACCCAACAACGCTGTTCAAATGGGCTCAAACCCTTTCACAATTCCAGAAACTTTTGAAACATCGCTGTAGGGCACTCAACATCGCTGTCTGTTTAACTCCAGTTTTTTTAAACTTGACGCTGAACAGCGCTGTACCAGGCACGACAGCGCTGTCCTAACAACGATGTCGCTTGTAGAACATCGCTGTTCTGGTCAAAATTTTCAAAAAAAATATCCGTTGCAACTGCATTAAAAGCTCCAACAGCTCTTTTTTTAAAATTTTGAACGTTGGCCACCCTCTCTCCTATATATTTGGACCCCCTATTCTCACTTTTACACACACAAACACAATTCTCTTCAATATCATTGCTTATTCCATCATCTCTACTCTCCTCTTTTGTGATTTTTTTCTTCTTCATCATGGGCAAGGACAAGAGCAGGGCCGCCACCTCCGGGAAATCAAAGTCCAAATCCCGGGCGCCTACGTCATCCTCCGAGGAGAGCCTCTACTATGGCGACGGGTCATACCTTTGGTTTGATTCCGAGGAGGAGCGCACCCGTTTCTTCACCTTCTTCTCTAAACGCGTTGTGGCTCCCCCACGAATCATCCCGGAGCGTTACCCGGAGTTGCAGGGCTACGACGACCTCGACGCGCAGCTTCATCAAGCCGGCCTTTGGCCGTTCGTCTCCCGGGCACGAAAGGAAATCAACCCGGCGCTAATCCGGGCCTTCTACTCCAACCTCCGGCGTGAGGACGACGTGCTCTACTCGCTTGTCAAGAGCACGCTGATTGAGCTCACCGTAGAGCAGCTTGGGCGCATCGCCGGCCTCCCCTTCCAAGGCAACGATGTGTCTCACTATGGTGGAGAGGATTGGGTGCTCAACAACGAGGGCCTTATCCTCAACGAGCTTGGCATGACCGAGCTCAAACGCCATGCCTCGGGCCGCCCAACCATCCACTCAAACCCAGGAAGCACGGCCACAGCATCATGCACGGTGAAGACCTCAAGCTTATCCATGCGATCATGCATTCGGCCCCAATCAATTGGGCAAAGTTTGTCATGATCAACATGACGATTGCCGCATCCACCGAGCACGACCACCTCCTCCCGTACCCGTTTTTGGTGATGGACATCCTTGAACGGTTCAAGGTAACCACCACCGTTGGCCCGCTCACGAAGGCCACAAAGCTTTGGACAATCAGCAACAAAACCTTCATCAAACGGTCAGACAACGACGCGCCTGCCACTGCCGCGCCACGCCGCACTGCCACTGCCGCTGGCCCAGCCGAACCCCTGGCCTGGGCCAACCTCGCCTCCATCGCCGACTCCCTCAACAGGCTCCACCTCAAGGTTGACGGGATGGGGAGCTACCTTGAACGGCTCGACGTGGCTGTTCAACGCCAAGGGTACGCCATGAACGCGTATTTCCAAGGCATCAACTACGTCCCGCCACCTCTTCACGGCACCTTCCTCGGCGAAGTCTACGATGATGAAGACGAAGAGGATGAGTCCTTCTCCCAGTCAAGCTCCCCGGACAAGGATCAGTTTGAAGATTTCGTTGATGGTGATGAGATGGACGTCGACGACGACGAGGAGGAAACCGAAGACGAAGCCTAGGACTCCCCTAGCATTTCTCTCTTTTGCTTCAATTATCTTTTTTTAATGCTTCCGTTGTACTCCACTATTTCCCTTTAGCCAATAAAAGTATCTTTTATCTTTTTGTTAATGTCAAAAGGGGGAAGAAAAGGGCTATGCATATACTAAGGGGGAACGCCTCTATAAACGAGACCGTTTGATTTTAACCCAACTAAAATTTTTAAGCACAAATTAAGGGGGAACTTTTTCAAAACCTTCTGAAAATTCAATATCCCTTAGTATGCATATCCCCGTCATGTTTGCCATTATCAAAAAGGGGGAAATTGTTGGAACACGGGTTTACGCCTACGTCGTACTAAACTGTGTTCGTTTTTATGACAGGTTTTGATAATGCCAAACCGCCGCGACATATCAAAGCTAAAGTGAGCAAAACTAAGGCGAAGGAACATGGCATGATGACTTGAGAACCAAGGCCCCAGAATCAAGAACGAAGAATTAGAATTGCATTGAGTCGGTCTTAATGAGATCAAGACCGGCACAAAATTCCAAATCTTGGCTCTCTAGGCTCAATTCATAAAAATCTTTTTTGCATATTCAAAAATATTTTTCTTAAATTTAAACTTGGCTAAAAACATTTGGAGTTCGCCCAAACCAAAAACCAAGCCATCCATCGTTCGGTTTTCAGAAACCGGCGTTCGGCTCTCGGTTTTCGGCATTGGTTTTTGGCGTCCGAACCAACCAAGTGGTTTTCAACCTTTTATTACTGGTTTTTACTTCTGGGCATATTTAAATAGTTCTCCAACAAAAACGCCTCAAAAACCACCTTCCGTTTTTGGTCGTTTAGTGAAAACCATGCGAAACGGCGCGAACTTGGCTAGCCGTGGTTTTCAACTAAATGACGTGGTTTTTAAGATGTTTTACTTGATTTCTTAGCAAAATGCAATAAACAAATGTTTTCTAAACTTGGTTTTAATTTTGGAGAACTTGGGTTTTGGACATCGGCTAACGGCGTGACTAAACCAACCATGGGTCTGGCTAAACCAGCCCAACAGCGATATTGAGGTAACCAACAGCGCTGTCTGACCTGGGTAGCTAAAAACATGGTTTGGCGTTAAGTCTTCCAACAGCGATGTTGGACATTAGACATCGCTGTTGAGCCAAGGTTGGATTTCCAGAAACTTCTAGAACAGCGATGTAGGCATCCCTACAGCGCTGTCCAACCTAAGCCAAAAATATAGTGCATTGGCAGAAAGTTTTTGGACAGCGATGTTGACCCAGCAACAGCGCTGTCAGGTCAAAACTTCCATCTTCAAAGGCAGACCTAAACAGCGATGTTCTAGTATGGAACATCGATGTAGAGACCTGACCGTTGGAAGGAATTTAAGGCTAAAACTTTCCTTGTTTGGAAGTCAACAGCCAAAACAGCGATGTAGGGATTTTGGACATCACTGTTGGCATGACAGTTGCTTCACATTTTTCAAAACGTAAGCCTAGAACAGCGATGTCCAAATCTAGGACAGCGCTGTCTGGGTGAATTTTAGCAGATCCAAATTTTATCAAATCCCACAAATTGTGCAAATCACCCCTTAAATACTTTGGTCCATTGGAGCCTATTTTTCTACTATAAAAAGGGGTGTTTTGTGTCTGTTTTACACATCACATTACTTCACAACTCCTACTCTTTCATTGCAAATCATTCTTCAATTATTCATAGCTTTTGAGAGCCATTTTTGTGAAGCTTGTGTTGTGTTCTTGAGCGTTCTTAGTTTACTCATTATCCACTCTAAAAGAGAGTATTGTTCTTGAGTGTTTTTAGTGTTCTTAGACACTTGACAAGAGAAGGTATTTCTCTTGTTGTTCGAAGGAAGGGCTGTTTCCTTCGAAGGTTCGTTGAGGTTCGTGTGACTCGAATTCTCAAGTTGTACGGGTTTGTTAAGCACCGTTAAGCTTAACGAGATAGTAGTGTAGCTCGAGAGAGTCTCTCGGGAGGCTGGATTAGCCACAAGTTGTGGTGAACCAGGGTAAAATCGGTGTGCCTCTTTACTTCTCGTTTATTCTTTTTTTATTCCTGCGATTTCTTGATCAAACGCTATTCACCCCCCCTCTAGCGTTGGTCTATTATTCTAACAAAAATATCAAACCCAAGAAACCTATCACACTTGATTTTCATTCCATAAGATGATTTGATTATTTGGATAATATTCTAGGTATTTGTTTAAGGAAGTTGCTTAGTTCTTTCCTCTTTTGAGCTTGTATTAAAATCGGCTAAGGGCCTCATTTGTATCCCATCTTTTGTAATCCCATTTTCAAGATAATACAACTTGTTGTGTTGTTTTAAGATTCCTAATTTCTATATTTTAAGGTTGGTTTCCTTAAGCGTGAGTGTTAGGTTCTAGAATTTCATTAAGTGTGTTATATCTTAATTGAAGTCTAGATTTCAACCCCAAGAAAGGATAAGAGTGTGTTATATCTCTTAGACCTCCTTAGTTTATCTCCCTTTACTAAAATACCTCCTTTTCGTTCCCTGAAACTGCCCTATAATCGATTATCAACTCACGTGAAACATCTGCAGCCATCAATAATCGATTCACATATCCTTATAAATCGACAATTACCCTTTTCAGAAAATCTCCGCCAAAATCCCTTAAGAAACTGAACCCTTCAATAATCGATTATCTCTTTTTAGATAATCGACTATCACTCCTCCTCAATATTAAAACCACTGTATTCCTCAAACACCCAAAGCTAAGATACAACAAAGACTTAACACCAAACCATGGCTTTCACCTGCCAATGCATCACTACAAGAAAAATGACTTTTAGTTACGGATCAATTATGACGGGTTGATAATACTCTCATTAAATGAGTTATTTATACATTTTTAATGTGGGGAAAAAACACTAGTTAAAAGGTGTTACTTTTAGTGACCATTTTTTTTCATTTTTCTTGTTTTAAATTTAATACTCTTATATATATATATATATATATATATATATATATATATATATATTTCTAAATTGGCCAAACAAAAATATACGGAGTATTAAAAAATGAAATAATTTTTTAGGGAGAAATACTTATTCCTTAAAAAATACACTTAAAAAAATACAGCGCCAATCCAATTGGGATTGCCGCCTAACTTCCCTTTTCGCTGTGAAGGAGTATTTTGGTGAAAATTTTGGTGAAAATTTCTGATTTCTCTTCTCAGATTCACAATCCCGTGCAAAAGTCCTGCCTCCTGCTGAACCTTTATTATACTCCATCCATCCCTATTTAACCTTCCCATTTTGAATTATGATGTAAGTTATTTTCAATTCAAATTTTTAAATATTGGTCTAAAAAAAGTGAACCTCTCATGATAAGCTACATTCAGCAATTCATGTGCCCAAATACCATCTTTTCATTGACTTGCAATCATGTCATCATAATTCTGAGCAGAAAAGTATCTAGCTATCTAGCACAAAAAAGTATGTGGGGCATTCATGTGCCCAAATACCATCTTTTCATTGACTTACAAACATGGAGCAAATACCATCTTTTCATTGCCCAATAGCCATCTAGCACAAAAAAGTATGTGGGGCCCAAATACCATCTTTTCATTGACTTGCAATCATGTGCCCAAATACCATCTTTTCATTGACTTACAAACATGGAGCTAGAAAAGTATCTAGCCATCTAGCACAAAAAATAGAAACCTTATTCTGAGCATACCGCAGCAAGAACGTCATAAAGAGGACATAACTTGATCAAGAAATGAAACACCACTTTCAGCAACGCAGCTGTTTGCGGGCACTGCAATCTGTTGGCGTACTATCTCCTTCATCTCCCTTCCCATCTGATTTTAATACAGGGCCATTCCAGAAATGAACACAAATTTACGGTGTCATTGTCATGTGATTGGTCAGGAAAAGGGAGCAGAAGTATATAATAAAATGTGAACCACACAACCAAGAGGAAGATGATGGGTGTCAAATTTGATTACTAAGTTACAGATATGCAAAAGTTCCTTACTTAAACATACCTACCATAAAAAGATGTCTATTTCAAAACACTCCATTGGTTTTGAAATATAATGGTCATTGACTTTCAGAACACTTCTAATAAAACTAAATGTGATGTATGTTTATAAAATGTCATTTCAATAAGGCGCACACCATCAAATTATTTTAAAAAGATAAAGGTTGTAATAGTGAATTTGAAATGAATAATGGTAGTGGTGTTTAAATAATAAAAAAGGGCATTACTTTGGGGGCAGATAAAAACAAACAGCAAACTAAATGGCATGTAGTACCAGCAATATTATATGAAATGCTGGAATTTTCGTACATGATGAAATATGTAGCACAAGCATTCTGGAAGAAATCGAGCATTGCCAGCTTCACCCCATATCAAGAAATACAAAGAAATGAACAGCACCTTCTTTTCCTTGTTGATAACATCAAGGCTGCAAACAATGATTGAAAGAATCTGTGAATCTGAATAAAAAATACATGACGGAATTGAATTTTTTATTTTTAACAATGCTACGAGATATAGCAATAACACTTCCCTTACATATCATAAAAAATAAACGGTGTTAAACCAGAATACTTACTTGCTCCACACTGGCAAGATACCCAGATAGTTGCACCACTTAATGTAGTTGTCTAAGGACTTCAAAAATACCTTCTGGACTGCAGCCTCGTCCAAAAACTATATGAAAATCATGAATACGTGAAAACAAGTATTACACTATATGCTCCAAAATTGTATGCCTCTGATCTGGAACAGATAATTAAGAAACCCCATCTGTAGGAAGCAGTTGACTTGGCAACATGCATCTCAATTCTCAAGTTCTAGGAAATTAAGTACCAGTTTCTTGGATAAACAATTGAATATCTTTCGTCAAATACAACAAACCCAGCCTACTTTAGACTTGAGATTGACTTGTAAGTTGCAAAACCTCTATGCACAAATAATATTTCATTGATCAAATATAAAAACATAATGGTATTTCACTAGTTTTGACAAATGCATCAAAAATAATTGAATTATAAGTTAAGTTTTTTAAAATAATAAGAGTGATCAACGGTATCAAAAAACAAAATTCTTTGACGCCATTTGGGACAAGATTCCAGGAATATTTCTACATAACCAATCCCACTAGTCTAATTTAGCAATGTGGCTAGGTCAATAATCTTAAAGCAATATGAAAAAAAATATGAGTCATGAAACTATCCTTTAAATTTTGAATCAATCCTTCATATCCTCAAAGGTATGATGCATGAAACTTTTAGCCATACTTGGAGGCAGGGAAATACTCTTGTGCTGAGAACGGTAAGTGATGTTACATGGTAAGCTACTACAAAACCCCTCTGAGGTTCTACCCCCTACCTAAAGGCATGAGTAATCAAGTGAACTAAGAGGAAAATTCACATGTACTGACTCTTAGTTGCTGCAGATGATATCAGCAACAACAAAAACAAAAATGCATGAGTGATGACCCAACTAGAAACAAATGAAAGATGAAAGCCATGAATCCCAGGATAAAATAGTAACTTCATGATGAATGATTTCATGCTACAACATATATGATACCAAAAGACATACCGGTTCAGGTTCCTCGGGAATTTGAAACCTGCTTTGCTCATTAGCGAGAAGATGAACATTGTGCTCACGCTGGTTAGATACATTGTCTTTCTGCATAACAATCCAAGTACAGTCATCAAATTATATTTCAAAGGGAGAAAAAAAAAGGGAAAAAAGAATGAAGTTTAACGAACAAGGAAAGAAACTACATGCATAAAACACAAACAAAAACATCAAAGAGCATATTATAAAGAAATGATCAAATAGAATCTACAAACAGCAAATCATTTATACTCATGACAAAGATATTTTAAGCATACTAGAAAGAGCACACTCATAAAGCTATGGAAGAAGCCTAAACAAATGTAAGAAACCTCATCCATAGCGTACTTTGTGAACCTTTATTATACTCCATTCATCCCTATTTAACCTTCCCATTTTGAATTATGATGTAAGTTATTTTCAATTCAAGTTTTTAAATATTGGTCTAAAAAAAGTGAACCTCTCATGATAAGCTACATTCAGCAATTCATGTGCCCAAATACCATCTTTTCATTGACTTGCAATCATGTCATCATAAGCGTTAATGAAGGGAAAAGGGGGCATCATAGAGTTTGGGCACAATGACAGTAACAAGAAAAATAAAGAGAAGATATTGGTAGATGACCTTGTGAGAGAATTTCTATTAGCTCATGGTAGTTGCCCCATTGGTCACATATTAAGTCTTGGATGTTGTGGTCATCGTAAGAATTACAAATGTATAGCCCTTGTTTAAGTTAATTGTAGAAATGCAATAAGAAGTCTTCACTAAAAAAATGGTTATGGGTTAAGTTGTATGTTAAACACCAAGAATAATTGTGCATTAAAAAAATATATATGTATGCTGGATCCAGATTACTTGGACAGCTTCAAGTTGCAGTTCAGAATGCAATTATTATGAGGAACAGAGAAGTAATGCATGCCTGAAATCCAAATGTAAAATGCAAGAAATCAAATATATCTGCACTCCTTGTTGTTGGTATGGAGAACGTTCTGGGCAAGTTTGGCAGACCATTGAAGTACTTCAAAGCTGAA
>OOIL02001464.1:528710-548995 GCA_900332095.2 Cuscuta campestris | reverse complement strand
GACGATGACGATGTTGACGAGGGAGGAGCTGTGAAGACGGTGAAGAAGATAGGGGGTAGAGAGAAGAGGGAGACGTATTGGGGTGGGGGATTGACTGAAAAGGTAGGGGGTGGGGTGGGCTTTTATATGGTGTACATATGGTGTACAATAGTGGTGTACACATAGATTTATCCTTGATACATTTACACATAGAATACACGATAGAGCTTATCAGGCAATAGTATCGTTTGATCTAGTAGTTACCCTACTTAGGCTCCGTTTCGTTCAACTTATTTTTTCTTATTCTTATTAAAATCATATCAGAGCAGATCAGATCAGATCAGATTGAATCAGATCAGATCAGATCAGATCCAATCAGATCAGATCAGGACTTATTAAAATCAGATCTCATCAAGATTTTTTATTATTATTATTATTATTATTATTATTATTATTATTATTATTATTATTATTATTATCATCATCATCATGATCATCATCATGATCATCATCATGATCATCATCATCATCATGATTATTATTATTATTATTATTATTATTATTATTATTATTATTATTATTATTATTATTATTATTATTATTATTATTATTATTATTATTATTATTATTATTATTATTATTATTGTTCTTAAAAATGAAAAGGAATAAACTTTAGAAATAGGTTAAATAGAAAACTGAGAAAGTAATCCTTAATTATTAGACGTCGGAAAAATTAGTTTTAAAATACATTAACAATGTAAATCTAATTCTACTTTTGAAGTATATTTTTATTGCTACTTGTAATTTGAGTTTCTAAACTTTTGATCCTTTATAAGGATGAGATATTTTAATAAAAATACTATCTCTTCTATATATTGAGTATCTAAATTTAATTACTTTTTAATGTATATCTAAATTAAATATTTATTCTAATGTATAATTCTAATTTTACAAAAAAATAATCATAAAATAAAAATATTATTACATTATAATATGAATGATTATTCTAATATATGAATTAACTATTTTTATTTTA
Organism: Cuscuta campestris; assembly: GCA_900332095.2. Classification (NCBI taxonomy): domain Eukaryota; kingdom Viridiplantae; phylum Streptophyta; class Magnoliopsida; order Solanales; family Convolvulaceae; genus Cuscuta; species Cuscuta campestris. The sequence goes on along the minus strand of OOIL02001464.1, from coordinate 547,980 downwards.
TTAAAAAATAATCATTAAATAAAAAAATATTGATTATATTATAATATGAAATATAATTCTAATTTTCAAACGTTATTATAAAGTCAAATTAAATTATTGATTTGAAATTTTAAATTAAATCATAATTAATCAGATTAGATCAGATCAGATCCAATCAGATCAGATCAGATTAGATCAGATCCAATCAAATCAGATCAGATCCAATCAGATCAGATTAGATCAGACCAGATCAGATCAGAACTTATTAGAATCAGATCACATCAGAAAAAATAAGTTGAACGGAACGGAGCCTTAGGCTCCTCTATTTCGTAGGCCTTATCTAACTGAATTTGATCTAAATTTTTGAAGTTCCCATATGATATAATTAGATCTGATCTGATTTAATTGAATTTGTTCTGATCAGATTTGGTGTAGTTGAATTTAAGTTTGATTTAAATTATACTTATAATTATTACAAGAAATTTAATAATTTTAAAGTATAACAATTCATATATACATAAAAAAAGTAAAATTAGAAAATCATTTCCAATAACTAATTTTGTACAAACCCTAACTAATTTTCTTCTATAAACAAATGTGTTTTCTATGAATAAGTATTTTAAAATAGCTCTTTTAAATAAGTATTTTCTATAAATAAGTATTTTAAAATGAAAAATTTACACTAATTAACACTAAAACATAAGTCATTTCTTAATGTAGGACTTAAATTTTTTTATTCGCTAAATAGTACTCCGTACTTAATAATGTCTAGTGGGAGGCATAATGACCAGGTTAGACATTTACTTGAATAATGGTTAATGAATAATGACCAATGATCCTACATTGAGAAATACAAAAAATATGGTCTTATATTAAAAAAGTTATTATGTTTTAGTCCTATTTAGGTAGATTTCCTTTTTAAAATAGCTCTTTTATAAACAAGTGTGTTTTCTATAAATTAGGATTTTAATGTAGCTATTTTTCATGCATTACTCTTGCAAGCTAAGCAATTACTATCAATAATGGTTTGTAGTTGATATAATAATAATAATAATATATATAACAATAATAATACTTCAACCATCGTATAATAATACTGAGTAATAATAATAGTAATTCTTCATCCGTCTTATAATAATACAGGGTAATAATAATAATAATAATAATAATAATAATAATAATAATAATAATATATAATAATAATAATAATAAACATAATTAAAGTTATAATATTAATTAATATTTAGGAGTGTGTAACTTTAGATAAAGTAATGTGATATAATTAAATAGTAATTATTATTTAATCCTTATTTTTATTATTTTTTTTCTTCCAAATTCTTTTTAAAATGATTTAAAAAAGTATTTGTATATGATTAATATAAAATAATATTATATAATTAAAATTGTAACATATCACCTCAAACACGTAAAGTGATAAATATTTTCTACTCAACATTAAAATTTTCTAATATATTTATTTAGACAATCATTTAATTTAGTGACTTTTTAAATACGTAAATTCTTCCAACATCTTTTAGTAAGAAACTATCTTAAATAGAAGTAAAACATAGAGAAAGTACCAAAATAGGAGTTTCATGCTTTTATTACCTAAATAAGACTTCATATTGTGGTAATGTGATACTATACATGAGCATTTTACTATAGTTTTTGGTAATGTACATGATCACGATTGGCAATGCAAATGTATTTTAACTCCTATTTTGAGAATAAAAACATTGAACTCCTATTTTGGTATATTTTGAATGTATTACTCATATTTTTGTTTTTGTTCAATTCTCCTGTTTTTCAACTTTTTCTAGTCTCTTCCAACTCCATATAGAATCTTCCAACATTTAGCTCCGAAATTCTAACTTAATAGAGTAGGGTCTTAGTAGAATAAGGTTTGGTTAGAGTTGTTGTAGATAGATTTATTAAGATTTTATATTCTAACAGGGTCACATTTCTATTTTTTGGTACACTGTTATTCTAATATTGATACTGAGTATCAAATTTTTGAGTCGTTCTTTGGTGGTCATATGATTTACATGTAAAATGTGAATCTTCTCGTACATTTTTTCGGCTAGAAAGCAGATATATTTTATACAAAAGACTCCATTTATTATAATATCAATGCATTAACGTCTATAAAATGAGCAAGGATCTTAGAACGAAGTAAGAATTTTTCTAAGTTTTTAAGATTCTAGAATATGGTATTTAAGTTAAATTCGAATTTGAAATCTAAATTTAATTTTTCAAATGTGGCGTAGTCGCGTAGAGTGTTTTAAAACCGAGTCCATCCGCCTCAAAATATGTGTCAAATGTTGACATTTTCTAGTTAGTTATGAGCAATATTTGACTTATAATTCAGTACAGTAGTAAAATTATAGGGTTAAATACTTAAATGTATTTTTGGTCCTTATAAAACAAGAGAATTTACTTTTTGTGCCTAAAAGATATATTCGATTAATCATCCTGTAATTTTTTTTACAAATTGTCCATTAACAGTACTTGTTTTAAATTATGAGTAAATGTTGAATTTGCTTTTGATCCCTAGAAAATCAATGATTTTGTTTCTCTAAATTATATAACGGATCTAAAGTAATTTTGTTTTTGCTCCTTTTAAACCGTGGCTAATCAATTTAAGTGTGTGGGAGGATTATTTGGAAACACAAATTTTATGGGGATAGTTTAATTGAAAAATATTTTAGAGGGACTAAAAACTAAAGCTATTCATTTATTGGACCAAAAGTATATTTACATAAAGTTATTCAAAATTATATTATGGAGTAAATAATATTTTAAAAATGTTTTACAAGATAGTTCCAATATAATTATTATTGTGTCAATATTATAATACTCTAAATAAGTTTTACTTAATTAACGATAAAATTTTATCAATTTTGACAATAAAAAGTCAAAATATACAAATACCCTCAAGCGGAGTTACTCCTTCCATTCCAATTAATTCGTCTATTGACCATTTATGAAGTTAAATTTTATTCATTTTATTTCTCTATTTTCACTGCCCACTTGATAAAGTAATATAGTAACATCATCTTTTTTTCGTATAACTTTAATGTAAATTTTAAATATATAAACTTTAGTATATAATTTTATCCTAATTCTCAAAAAATTAAGCTAAAAATAATTTTAATAAAATATCGTAACAAAAATAAGTGATTTAAATTGAGAAGAAGACTAATAAAAACATATAAGGTCCGTTCAGTGAGCATTGTAGATACGATAAGATATGAGTTATCAGAAAGAAATGATATGAGTTTTGAAATCTGAAATGAACTTGTTTGAAGAGATTTAAAATTATGATTTAATTTGTGATACGCTAGAGTGACCGGCAACGGAGGTGATTGGGGTGAGAATGGTAGCCGGTGACGAAGAATAATCAATGATTGAATATCAAACCCCCATATTGATATCTCCAAATTTTGGAGATATCGAAATTTCACATTCGAAGAACTTATGATATCTGGATATATCGAATTCATCACAGGGGCGGATCTACAAGTATGAATATGGGGGCAGTCGCCCCCAATCAACTTTTTTTACTCCGTAATGTACAATGTTAAAATATTTTTTTGTAAAAAATTAAAAAAATAATCCCAATACAAAAATTAGTTTGCCCCCAATGAGAAAAGAAAATTTTAGTTTAAAAGTAAAAAATAATCACTTAAAAAATATATATATGTAAAATATTTAAAATATCATAATTATATTACGTCATGACATTCTGTATTTTATATTTTATTTTTATACTATGAAAATAATTTTTTCTTATTTTATGCTTGTTTGAAATTAAATTTATTTATATTTTTTTTATCATAATCGATTGCTTTAAAAAAAATCAGGAGCGCTACAGTATACTCTTTAGTGTGTGTTTGCCTCAGTCATATTATTTTTCTAGATCTGCCAATGGAATTCGATATCTAGAGATATCAAAAGTCATATCTTGTTTGCTTACACTTATAAACTATAGAGGTACTATTCTTGAAGGGTAAAACCATTTGTATCTCAGGGATGTAACAACATTTTGTACCCATTTTGTAAATTGCAGGGATGCATCAACATTTTTTGGTTGTGTTATGCTATTTTTTATTTACGTACCAACATTTTGTGTCAGTGTATAATTTTGTTAACAGATCAACACTTTGTGTCAGTGTGAATCTAATGCATACCTTTGATATACAAATGTGATACTCTCCCGTTTTAAATTATAATGCATGTTCACTATTTACATGGTCAAACTTCTTTCACTTTTTTTCTCTATTTTCGTTAGCAATTTGATAAAATAAAATACTATTGTCACTATTTGTTTTGTAGATCTTTTGATGTAGTATTTTAATATGCAATTTTTATTTTTTAATTATATACCATTTGTTATATAAAATGATTTGAAAATAATTTCGGTCAAATTTTGTAAACCAAAACAGGCGAGGAGTACAAATTTTTATGTACACTGCTCCATGCTTGAATGGCGGCCTCATAAATAGTCGTGTTTTTTCAAAAAGCAGATGGTAAGAGAGAAACTAGCCGTTTGAAACACCATTTTTGCCCTACGACCCGCTCAGCTCGCCCCATCTGAAACCGCCGAAGGAGTTACAAGCAATTCCCAAAGAACGGCAGATAAAAAATCAAGTTCTTGCAGGGTTTCACCTTTTGAAGAACCATTTGGATCTCTAAATCAACGAAGAAGGTCTCAGCGGGATTTGGTGCTCAGCCATGGCGGAAACGTCTTCCCCTTGTATGGTGCGATCGTTCACCCAGCCTTCCTTCTCCAGGTCCTGTGACGAGGTCAGTTCTAGGAACCAAATTTCTGCTGTTCTATGTAGCGAAATTGATTTGTGTGAAGGAAATCATCAAAACGATTCATCAATTTAGTGTAATCTCGCGATCATTTGGAGCTTTAGCAGTGTGAAATGTGAATTTATCTATTATTTTTGTAACACGTTATATTCCTGAGTACTATGTTTGATTTCAATCCTTCGGATTTCAATGTTTTGGAAGGTTTTTTTTTCATCTCAATCTCTGTTTGTGAATTGTAATTACTGAGAAATGTTAATCTTAGAAGTCAGAACACCATTCTTCTCCGAATTAAGTTTGTTTTCATTTGGGTTGAGAATTATGAGTAACCAGTTTTTGGTCGTGCACGGTATGTGTTTGATATTGGTTTTTTGAAATTTTCATTGTTAACTCCTGCAAAGACTGCTGTGATTATAGGGAGATATTCTTCGTGCTCTAACGTCGTCAATCTCGTTTGGGAAATACATGACGGAATCACTGGCTTGGGACAAGTGGTCTACATTCCCTCAGAATAATTACAGAGAAGAAGCTCTGAGATACTCCAGGCCTGGTTCTGTTGCTGAGAAGAAAGCTTTCTTTGAAGCCCGGTTCAAGACAATGGCTTCCAAAAAAACTGCAGCTTCTTCTTCGGTTGAACAGAAATCTGCAATAGCTGAGCATTCATCTGGTTTGAACAGAGTGAATCAGAACCAAAGTAATGTGTATTTGGATTCTGCCCCTGGACATTCTAATGGGAATAATGCTGTGTTTGACAAAAGTGACCAAGAAAATACCATGGCCGTACCCTCAACAGGACGGCCTATATGCAGTAAAGAGGTATGTCATTTATGTTCATCGCTAAAAATACCCACCTAGACTCGCCTGATTCCAGACTAGAAGCTTGCTTTCCCTTCCCTTAGAATGGGATTGGATCCTGGAAATTTCAACAACAATAACAACAAACCCAGTAAAACCCCAAAAACCACAGAGAGCAGGGTTTGAGGAGGGTGTGTACACAGATACTAACCTTAAAGCACTTGTTTTGGTTTTGCCTCGGAATTTGAAATTAGTGATTCAACATTTTTTATATATGCTTATATTCATGGTCTTTATGTATTAGAAATAAGAGTAGAATATTTGCCCTCAATCTACATATTTGGATTTATTCTCAATCTAGAATGAATGTTTAACTAAATATTGAATGATTGAGATGTTAGTCTCTTGTACTCCCATTAAAGCTTATTTTCAATCTTAAAACCATTGGATTTACTCTATTAAAATTTACTTCTTAATCTCACTTATGCTCCCTGACCAGGTGAACACTTGTACTTAGAAGTTAGAACATTTATTTATGAGTAATTTTTTAATCTCAATTAGGTTTGTAAATTATATCCCCATTTTTTGGCTAACGGACTTTCAGGTTACTACTGTTACAATGGGAGACACACCAGTCTCCGACAAGCTACCCCATGCATCAACAACCATAAAATCATCAACTAGATGTGGATTCTCCAATCCTCAACTCATTAAGCCGACATCAATTCCACCCAAGAAGACTGATCATTCTATGTCAAGTAGCAGTAAGAAGGTCACTGCTACTAAAGGGTCAGCAGCTAAAAAGCAGTTCACTCCAAGATCTCTCCATGTGTCAATTGACAACATAGAGTTTGATGATGAGCCCATAAAAAAATCTTCTCCTATTTTTCAGAAGATTGTGAACTCTAAATTTGTTAGAGCAATGACTAATGATACACTTCAAGAGAGCAGAATAAAAAAATCTCCTCTTAAGGTGAACAAAGAAGAACATACTTTTCTGTGTTGTCCCCCGTTTGACGAGAAAGACCAAAAAATTGCAGCTGCAAAACAAACGGAAGAACCTATATTCAGTGAGGATGTGGCGGCGAAACCACTAAATGCATCATACCTAGATGAGAATATGGAACCAAAGGTATGTCTGTTATGAGCATACATTCTTTTTTCATTTGCATATCGCTCCATTTCATTTGCTAATATTGACCATTTAGGAGGGAACTGTAACAATGGGAGATTCAGATGAGACTACTTGTTCATCTGCAACTATGAAAGTAATGCAACCATCAACAAAATGTGGATTGCCCAAGGCACCACTCGTGAAGCCAACACCATCCATTCAGTCCACGAAGAGAGACCATTCTATTACAGGAGTTGATCATGTGGCAGAAAATTCGGAGCATGATGAGTACATCAAAACATCTTCTCCAGTTCTTCAGAAGATCGTCAATTCAAAGTTTGTCCGAGCAATAACTAATAATACAACTCGAGAGAACAGATCTAAAATATCTCCTATTAGGGTGAACTGCTTATTCTCTGTTGGGTTTTCTATCAACTCATATCATTAAAGACGATTGTTCTTAGATGCTTGTTTTCTGAACTGCAGACAACTAGCTTTTCATTATCAAAGCCTGTATCTGAGCCAAAAATTACAAGGTAAGTGCTTTCTTGAAAAGGCTGTAAGAGCCTGTTTGGATAACGTATGCTGCAAGTGCTTATATAAAGGTTATCTCTAAAAAAAACTAAAAGCATCTTTTCAATTAAAAAACACTAAACTCGTGCTTTCTTTAATAATCTTAAAACATTATTTTTTACTATTAAAAGCACATCTTCAATTTCTTTGCCAAATCTCTTTTTAAAGAAACAAATGCTTTTTTTCTTTAAAAATCGTTATTGTTTGAAAACAAGTCATCTCAAACACTCTTTGTAGTAAATTCAATTGTGCAAGAATCTTATCTTTTCCAAATTGGGGCAGCAATTTGAAACCTTCAAATGCAAATGGAAGTAAGACATCAACTTCTTCCACTACATGTGCTTCATTTGTCTTCAGGAGCGAGGAAAGAGCAATGAAGCTTAAAGAGGTATGTGAACCTGTAGCAATTATGCCATAGTCAATCCTTTTAAGTAACCCATTTTAAAATGTTTTTCTATATTTTTCCCCTCTCTACTTCAGTTCTATCAGAAGCTAGAACAGAAGTTGAAAGAGGAGCAGCAGACACAAATAAAAGCAATGGTATGTTGAGCATATGATGGAACTTTTGAAATGTGAAATTTCCCTCTTGAAAACATCAAATTTAACTTTTTTTTTTATCTTTCTTTTAGCAGGGTAAAAAAACAAATGAATCTACAGTTTTGAGAGCCTCTACCTCCTGGGTTAAACCTAATTTCAATAATCATCTGACAAGAGGAGAATATTCATCAATTAGCACCATGGGAAAGGTAATGAATGCCGTTCGGTAGAAATTGAAAAGAAGGCAATTACTCCCTCCATTCTAAAATCAACTTCTCACTTTCCTTTTCGGTTGTCTCAGAAGCAACTTCACATGTCCTTTTTTTGTTTTCATTCAGTTTTTTCTTTTTATAATAATAGACACTTTTACCCTCAACAACAACCCAATTGAATCTTGCAATAACATGGTCTGGGGAGGGTATGTGTACGCAGACCTTACCCCTACTAAGAGTATAGACTAGAGAGGCTATTTTCAGAGAAAGGATAGTACAACAAAGAAATAAAGAGCAAACAAAGGGTAAGAAACCCACACAAAAGACTAAAGGCACACAAACATAAGTAAGAAGAAAGACCCCACGCCTACCAAACACACAACGACAAGAACTATACTACTACCCTGGTCTAAACAACTAACCAACAATTGTAATCGTTAAGAACAAGAAGTCCTAAGTCCTGCCTAATAACCTCCTAATTTTTTTTAGGTCTACAGCCTACCCCTTCCCCTAAACTCATCGACTACCGCAAGCCTCAGGCTCACGTCGCTTCACGTGACCAAACCATCTCAACCTAGCCTCATGCAGCCTATCCTCCATAGGTGCCACGCCCAAACATCTCTTGATAACCTCATGTTGAATCATATCCAACCTCCTTTTACCCTCAACAACCTTCATATTTCTACTGTTCCTTTTATTCAACCCGAAAAAGTAGGGAGGAACATTTAGGTAATCCTTTTAAATTCACTCTTAATCCACCAATCAATCAACTTTTTCTACAAAAAAAATCAAAAAATCCATCAATCAACCTTTCTACTGAACAATACATCTTTTCACTCTTAACAATCTACATCCTTCCCTATAAAAAAACCTACACCCTACATATTTACTACCTTTTACTGAACCCGAAAAGGTAGGGAGTAGCATGTATATGATCTTTTCACTCCTAATCTCCATTTTGTTTTCTATGAGAAGTTGATTTTGGGAGATGAATGGAGAGGAGCATTATTCAGTTGAAAGGTTGGTCGATGGATGTCGTCTTCGTCTGTTATGTGATCGAATGAAATACATTTATGATATGCAGATTCCAGAAATGCAGAAGCCTGCTTCGAAAGTCCAAGAGAATAGTTCTAAACCGCCGTGGAGGCTTTCAGGAAAGTCTGATAGCTCCAAAGATGTTATGGGAAAGAATAACACGCTCCTCTCCCGTACTACCAGATCAGTTGCGATGGAAGAATGTAGACGTGAAAATGCTTCCCCAAATATCCAGGTTTGAGTATTTGCAATGTTCTTTACTTCTTTGTAAAGAACTATAAAAGAGTATAGATTGATAAATTCTCTAATATCCCCCTTACCCGAAATTAAGATGTTTTTTATAAATATTATTGAGGGTGTTCTGGATACCAATAATCAAGCCGATTGTATAGGAAATTCTATATGAACTGTTGCTTGCAGCCCCAATATATCCACATTGTACGATATTCTAATGTCAAGTTTAGTTATTAACTTATTACTCCGGAGTAATATTTATGCAGATGTTCTTGGTATATATAGAACATTGTTTTCAGTATTTCAGCCACATTCTTGTGCACAGCAAAAGCTTAACTATCCAGTAACTAACTGAGCAATTTTTTATTGCGTTTCCGTTTCATAAAGTGTTCATCAAATTAGTCTGTTTCATAAACTTCAAGAAAAAACGTAGAAGCGTTGCGGGTTTTTATGGACATTTAAATTAGGAAAGTTAGAAGTTCTTTGTGGGACAATAACATTATAATGACATGTGAAAATAAAGAACTCTCTTCTTTTACTTTCTACATACAAATTATTCATCCACACACATAAACGTACAAGGATCATTTCCATATTACATTGTCACTTACACTCACATCCTACTTCACTCTGGTTCGGCCTCCGGGTGGGTCCCACCCGGGGCACTACCTACCTACCCACCTACCTAAGACGACACACATACATTTTTTTGTTATGTTGTGTCACAATAACCTACGTACAATTAAGACGAGGACGCCCCAGAACTCTTTCTCTTGCTGACCAGCTCGGAAAACGGCGGGTCACAATAATCTCCCTTGAAGAAGAGGTCCGCGAGCTTCTCGTTCATGGCGTCGGTGAAGTGAATGCCGTCCCAGCTGATGTACTTCCAGGGGCTCTTGCAGGCGGAGGACGCGGCGGAGCCGCAGAGGGCCTTGGGGTCGAAGTTGAGGTCTCCGCCGCCGGCGCCGCAGCAGACTTTGGTCCTCTCCTCGAACTTGTACTTGTGGCTGTTGGTGAAGATCTCCATGAAGGCCTTCCAGTAGTCGGCGTACACGATGGTGCTCCCCGGGTACTGCCGGCGGAAGGACTCTATGGTCTTTATGAGGAGCCGGTTGTGGATGTCTATGGCGGTGTTCACCACGGCGGAGCAGCCCATGTGGTCGCGGAGGAAGAAGGGGCACGGCGCTATGGCCACCGGCAGGCACCCCACCGGCGGCAGACCTTGGACTACTATGTACTTCGCTCCTGCTTCCAGCACCACCTGCACGCGCCGTCCATGTACGTATACGTTAATGCTTCCTTTTTGGAGTAACATTTGAAATCTATTTTGATTTGAAAAAAAAGCTAAAACCTAAGTTTTTTGTAAACGTATTATTCAATTTTTTCAAGTTTTGACTTATGCAGTCATCATTATTCTTTAATATTCTTAAAAATCTTTCATTTTTTATATTTTTTGATCAAACATTGATATACTTTAACTACAAATTATGAGAAAAGTATACTTAATTATAATATATATAATTGGGTTAATTTTAGAATATAATTTTGATATATCAAAATTTTATACTACGTATCATTTTATTTAATACTTAATTACATTTTTATTTAATTTATAATCAAAGTTTATTACTTTTGAGTTTTGAAGGAAAAATGTAAAAATTGGACAAGAGTTCGTGGATAAATATTGCATGTGGTCAAAAGGTCATAATTTATTTTTTTTTCCTGTAGTTAAAATTTTTTAAAATGTTAAGAAAATTCAAAATTTCATGAGAAAAGGATAGCATTGAATATGGAGGGTACATACCCGGAGAAGTTTAGCAATATGAATAATACAGAGCTGCGATATCCCGCGCAAATTAACCGCCGAACGTTTTTCGACCCGAGAGTAATCCGATAGGCCCACGGAACCCAACCAGAAGAGCGCGTTCTCCACCTCCGCCTTGCACCGCGCGTCGCCCGCGCTCTTGCACCCCTTCGACGCCAGAAACTCCTTGAACCACTCGATCTCCGTCTGGAACGGCAGGGGGTTCCCCGCCCAGAACAGGGGATTCGGTTTCCCGGCGACGCTCCCGTTTCCCGCCAGGAATGTCGATCCGGATATGGCGAAGTTGATCCCGAAGCTGAAATTGATCTGCGCGGATATCTTCCCGTCGGCTCCGGCGGAAATTCCGGCGCTCGCACTGGCTCCGGCGTCCGCAGATACTGACGCCGATGCTCCTGCCGAACCGCTGATTGAGCCCCCGCCGCTGCTTGTCACTCCTGACGAACCCGAACCGGTATTTGAGGATGAACCTGAACCGGTATTAGAAGATGAGGTGCCTGTTGAACCGGAACCGGTTTGGCTTGTTGAACCCGAACCGGTATTAGAAGATGAGGCGCTTTCCCCAGATACAGAACCAGATGAACCGCTGGCCGAACTTTTCCCGGTTGAGCTTTCGCTCGCGGAAACCGAGCTGGACCCGGTGTTTGCGGAACCGCCGTTCTTTCCTCCAGTTTTGCTACCGCCACTTCCGGCGGAATTTGTGCTTCCTCCGGCAGAACCCGAATTAGAAGACGACGCACCGCTCTTTTTCGCTTCAGACGATGACGACGAAGCACTCGATTGGCTATTTGAAGACGACGACGAAGAATTATTCCCGCTCTTCGAAGATGATGAACCGCTCTCCGCCGCCGCCGCCGCCTCCGAGGAGGAGGAGGAGGAGGAATTTTTGCCGCCTTGGTAAGGCGGGAGCGGGGGGAGGTCGAGGTTCTTGCACAGGTAGTCCACGACCAAGTGGCCGTTGGACATTCGTCCGTCTGAATACGACGTCGAATTCGCGTTCTGCGAAGAAGAAGAAGACGAATTCGACGACGACTCGGAATGCGTCTCGGAGGAGGAGGACGAGACCACCTCCTCCTTCATGCCCCCCATGGAATACGCATTTCCGGTGTCGGTGCTGGTCCCACCGAAGGCGTAAACCTTCGAGAAGCTTCTAGAAGAGCTGCTGGACTCCGACTTGGTGGAAGATTGCTGATGTGTCACGGCGGTGGTGGTGGTGGCATCAGCCCGTGATGAGGAAGAGAATGACAAGAACAATAGAAATAGGGAGATGGGCAATTCTAAATTTTTTGACATTATGTTTTATATCAATGAATTACTACAAGATTTTTTGCCTACTTTTGATTTTTTTTTGTTTTTTTTGGTTATTTGGGGTATGAAACTTTATTTTGACTATTCAGTCAGTTATTAATATTAATATTATTCCCTAAAAAAATATTAATAATATTATAATTACTACTATTTTTATTGGAAAGTATATGGGGGAGTGTATATATAAGGGGCGGGGAATGGGCAAGCATAGTTTTAGGCGGGGAGACTTTTGGAATGGTTGAAATGAGGAAATGGTAAAGTAATGGCCGGAGATAATCCGGCATTGCCTCAGCTCCACTTACATGATGAAATTGGCAAGTCTCATTTTTTTTTTCTTTTCTTTTTTGAATGGAAGTATCCTCACAAAGTGTTTTAATATAATAATAATGGAAAATGTTTTTGTATATTAAATCGTTGCGTGGGTACACACACAATTTTATCTTCTTATTTTGGGTGATATGTAAATATTATTAAAACCTAAGTGAAAAAAATGTATGAGAATAAAACGGGCATACCCTAGTCAATGAAAATGTTCATATAGGTTGAGGCACCAATCCAAACCAGAACAAGCACACAGGTCATAGGACAAACCGAGGCACGTGTACCTAAATGAGAAGCCAGAAATCCTAAAGCCAATGGTCGCAGGCCGGTAACAAAAATCGAAATCTATAAACAATGTCAGTAACAACAACATGGCTCGCATGCCAAACCCCAAGGCACACATTGCAAAGAAACCACACGCAATGCCAAAATGCATAAAGGTTGACTAGCCAAGACCCACCAACAAGTCAGGGAAAGGGTAAAAATAGAAGCCAAACTCAAAACCAAGTTTGCAAGCCGGTATCAATGCCCAAACTACGAAGGCATAGATCAAAGCCAAGGCACCAACCCAAAAACATCACCCAAGACTAAAGCTCTTGAACAAAAGCCAAGGCATGCAATCCAAGACCAGAGCATACATATACCCAGAGTCAAAGCGATGTCCACAATTGTTGGGACATGCAAGCAAGGATCCAAGTAAAAGCCAAAGTCCAAAACACAAGGGGAACACTGAGGTAGTTGACCATAAAGATTGACCAGCCTAACCCCAAGCACACGAAAAGCAGAAGCCATAAAAGCCAAACCAAGTCAAAACACCCCACACAAGGCCAATCAGAGAGTACAAGAAGAAGAAAAAACAAAGGAAGAGGAAGATGAAGAAGAAGAAATGAATGAAGAGAAGATGGAGAAGGAAATGAAGAGGAGGAGGAAAACAAACTTTTTTTTTGTTTGTTTGGAAACAGAGTCAAATCAGTGTTTAGAGAAATTGAACGCTAACCAGGGACACAAAGCTTGGCACAATGGCACATACGCACACAAAGATAAAAACCAAGGCACGCATGCCAAATTCAATCGCCACACTGGCGGAATAGACATAACACGACACATAATCCAAAAGAGAGGCAAGACACACAGGATAATTACAAGGCATGCTTTGGAAGAATACAAGATGAAATGACATATCGAGTCAATATCAATGTCTTCAATGACAATTCTATCTTTATATAGAAAGAACAAATATCAAATAAGTAAAGTTTTACTTTTTTCATAATTAAATTTCTTCCAAATAAAACCACCTATGGAAAATAAATAAATAAATAAATAATAATAGTATAATAATAATAATACCGGAGTAATAATAATAATAAAAGAATATTTCTTCATGGGAAAAGGACTAAACCATGCATAAAATATGAAAAAAGTACCAAAAGAAGAGTTTCATGTGTTTTATTCCAAAATAGGACTACAATACCAATAATGCAAGTATATAGTACTCCTTCTGTTCTAAAATGTTCTATCAAGTTACTATTCACATGGTCAAACTTTAATCATTTTCTTTAACTATATTTGTTAGTTATTTGGTAAAATAATATAGTCTTGACACTTCTTATTTTGTATAACTTTTGATGCAGTTTTTAAATAAATAGATTTTATTTTTTAATTTTACACCTGCAATCAAATAAATTGAATTGAAAATAAAGCCAATATGATAGAGGGAGTACAAAAAATTACAATGTGGTGTCAATGTACAGTGTCATAATATAAACATGCAAAGTGCAAACTCTTATTTTAGGATAAAATATAAAACTTATAATTTGAGTGGATAAAATATAAAACTTATAATTTAAGGACAAATGCTATGTTTTACTTCTATTTGGATAATTTCTTATTCTTTTAATTCCAAATTCCTCCCCGCATACAAAGTAATACATTTCTTATTTCAAGTTAAAATTCGAAAACATTTCTTATTTCAAGTTACATGTCACTTTTTCTCTTGGATTCTTAAATAACCATCTAGACTTTCTATATTCGAGTATATGTTTGAGTTTGTATATCTTCTGAATTTCTGATATCAAATTTCCTGTTTCGTATTTGGATGGTGAGACATAAAAAATTTAAATTCAACATCTCTAGATATCACACACCTCCAAATAGATTGTTTCGGTATCATTCGAATTTGAGAGATACGAATATAAGAGTTTGACATCTTTCTTAACCACCACCTACTCTAATTGATTAAATCATGATTTCAAAATTTTTTCAAGAAGTGTTATTTCAAATTTTAAAATGCATATCATTTTTTCAGATTTTAACATTCATATCATATCTCCAAACTTACACAACCCTAACCATCCATTCTTTTAAGAGTTGTGTTACTTGTACTCCAAATTTATATCGTATTATGTATCCGAAGACTTTGCACGGACACAAAGTATAAGTCTGTAAGTGCAACAATAGCATGATGTTAGTGGTGTACTTATAAGCCGATCAAAATTATTTATAAATAATTTTTAACTTATAAGTCAGTTTTGATGACGTGTTTTTGTGTGTTTATAAGCTGACTTATAAGCTGCTTATAAAAATTAAGTAGGTCTTAATTATTGATTTTAAGCCATTTTTTTCGTTTATCCGTTTTGATCAGATTATTTACAAAACTATTTCTTACCATTTATGAATATTTCTAAGTGACTCTTCTATCATTTAAGTTATTTTTACTTCCATATAACTTAAAAAGTGCTTACTAATAATAAGCCTATAAGCACCAGCACAGGGGAACATTCAATTTGTGTCTATGCAAACTCTTGGGATAAATAATAAGAGGTGTAAATTTTAGGTACAAGTAAAACTTATCTAATTTTAATCTGTTTTCAGACTAATTTCCATACAAATTGTTTTGCACGTGATGTTCAAAATTAGTCTCCCTTGTGAAATTGAATAAAGTTACGAAATTAGCTGACTGAAATCTTAAACGGCACTATTTGTGCGAGTTCCTCGCACTTTGTGCGAGTTTTTAAAGCGCAAGAGAGCTACACGCCACTGCCAATTCCCATTCCCAATGATCTTCCCTTTCCGTTTTCCCGTCGACGACTTCTCCCGGCATATTCTCGTTCCCCGCCGTGCGATTTTCAGGCGGCTACACTATTACCGACAATCACGGCGACTCCGCTGCTCTTCCAGGTATTTCTGTTTCAAGTAGTGTCTTAATTCATTATAATCTCTCTAATAATTTTAGGTTTTTAGATTTTCAAGAGGTTACCAAAGGTCCTGGTACCTTTTTCACATATTTTTTTTATTTTAAAAATGTTTATTTCAACACTTAAAAAATGCGTATTTAGGTTAATGCAATAGTTTGCCTAGAATTTCCAATGCTCTACTTTTTACTGGGAGTAGCAGATGGATCTAATTCTTATCATCCTAGTTTGCATCCGGGACTGTTGAGAAATATTCTTAATGAATCCAGATGTAATATACACAATGTGAGTGTGATAGAGGAGATTTGGACTCATCATGTATAGCTCAACTATGATTGCATCTTACGGAGTATATTTTTTCACTCCCTATTTTGCACTTTCCTTTTTTGGATATTTCAATAAACTATTTACACTTCACTGTATTTCTTTTTTTTAGTAATGAACAATTGAACATGAGATTCCTAACATTTCTCTCTCATCTAAACTAATTCTGATCATATACATTTTGATTTTCAATATTTTTCTTAAACTCCATGAAAACTAAATTGTAATTTTTTTTGGGACGATTGGTTGCCATGCCAACTAGAAGAGATAATAATTGTGACTAGAATAATCCCTTTCAATAGTAATTACAAGGACCATTTCTATTATTTAGGCTAATTTAGCTAGTTCTCAAAAAAGTGGTTTACAAAAGGGTGTTCCACTATATATTCTCTCGCTCTCTGGATGACACTCATCCGGGGCAGTAATAGCAGAATTAATACTGTAGTATAACTTAATTTACATTCATTCATCTACTTTTCTTACTAATAAGTTCAGAAAATGGTGGTTCACAATAGTCCTGGTTGAGCAAAAGATCAGCCAGTTGCTTGTTCATGGCTCCCGAAAGGTGAATGCCATCCCAACTAATGTATTTATCTGGATTTGGGCATGTTGATGCACCAGATGTGCCACACAACTTGTCCTTATCAAAGTTCAAATCCCCTCCACCTCCACAACATGCTTTTCTGTTCTCCTCAAAGTTGTACTTTCCAGCATCCATGAATATGGTCAAAAATGCCTTCCAATAATTTGCATATACAATTGTGCTTTGTGGGTATTGCTTGCGAAACTTTTCTATCATCTTTTGGAGTAGCCTGTTGTGGACTTCTATTGCTGTGTTTACAATGATTGAACATCCCATCTTGTCAAGTAGTTGAGGTGGGGTTAAAGATATGCTGACAGGAAAGCAACCAACGGGTGGTAAACCTTGTACAACTATGTGTTTTGCACCAGCATCCAACACAGTCTGTATAATTATAGCCATAAATTTACAAACTTATCAATATATATTCTAAGAATAATATATAAGGTTCTCACGACGTAAGTGCAATCATAACGTATTCTATGAATGTACCTGGAGAAGCTTTGAGGTATGGAAAATGCATAGTTGTGAGATTCCACGCATTGAAGCAACAGTCTGTTCATTTATTCGGAAGTAGTCAGAAACGCCTACTGCACCTAACCAAAAGAGCGCGTTCTCTATCTCAGCCTTACAACGATCATCAGTTCCATTATTGCATCCCTTCGATTGTAAAAATTTGTTGAACCAATCTATTTGTGCCTGAAAAGTGAGAGGAATGCTTGCCCAAATAAATGGATGTGCTTTTTGGGTGGCATAGTATTCTCTAGATAGAGCTGTTGATCCAGCAATGGCAAAGTTCATTCCTGTCTCAGAGTTTAAGTTATTGGTATCATTAAGTGATGCATCGGATTTATCACTATTTTTATTTGATGTTGAAGCGCTTGTTTTATTGTGTGATGATGAATCCCCTCCCTCGTTGTATGACCATGCTGAACTTGAACTGCTACTGGCTGACCATGAAGAATCTGCGCTACTGGATGACCATGAAGTATGTGAGCCACTGTTTGACAATGAGTCACTTGTCTTGCTATTTGATGATGAATCACTTGTGTTATTCTTTGATGAAGAAGCATCTGTTTCATATTTAAAAGATAAAAAATTGGTGTTGTCTTTTAATGATGAAAAAAATTGTTCCTCCCTTTGAGGATTAAGCGTGAATTCGTGTTATTATTAAATGATGTGTCTATTTTACTTACCGCTATTTGACAATGAGGCATCTGTACCATTCTTTGATGATGAGGCATCTGTACCATGCTTTGGTGACGAATCACTTACATTGCTACTTGATGATGAGTCATTCGTACCATCCTTTGATGTTGAATTGCTAGTATTGCTCTTTGAGTGTGAGTCGTTAGAACTGTTTGCTGAAGATGACGCATCTGTATTACTCAAAGTGGATGAAGCATTTGTAATGTTATTTGAAGATGAAGAATCTGATTTATTCTTTGAGGATGAAACATCTATATTGTCTTTGGATGATGAATCGTGTGTGTTGTTTTCTGATGATGAATCATCTGTATTGCTATTTGAAGATGAAACATTTGCATTTTGATTTGATGATGAGGCCTTTATGTCATCCTTTGATATGGAAGCATCTGTATTGCTTTTCGAGTGTGAGTCATTTGCATTTGTATTTTTCTTGAGAGTTTCATCATTTGTATTGCTCTTTGAAGACGAAGCATCCATATATGCATTACTCTTTGAGGATGAAGCATCTACATTGTTGTTTGAGGATGAAACATTTGCATTGCTCTTTGATGATGAAGCATCTATATTTTTTTTGGAGGATGAAGCGTCTATTTTTCTATTCTTTGAAGAGGAACTATTTGTGTGAGTTTTTTATGATGAATCTGAATCACTATTTGTATTACCTTTTGACGATGAATCTGTATTGCTCTTTGATTGTGAAACGTCTTCACTATTGTTTGAAGATGAAAATTTTGTGTCACCCTTTGATGATGATGAACTCTTGTTGCTCTTAGAAGATGAAGCATTATTGCTATCCTTTGATGATGCAGCATTTTTATCACTTTTTGACGACGAAGTATTTTTGGAACTCTTTGATGAAGACTGATTTTCTTTGTCATTTGATGATGAATCATTTGTGTCATTTTGCGACGATGAAGAATCTTTGTTTCTCTTAGATGATGTGTCAGTATCACTTTTTGACGACGACAAATCTGTATTGCTGCTTGCATTAATGTTTGATGATGATGAATATGCATCGCTCTTTGAGGTTGAAGTGTTCTTATTACTCTTTGACGAGTCATCTTTGTTACTCTTTGACGATGATGAATATTTGTCATTCTTTGACGATGATGAATCTTTGTCACTCTTTAACGATGATGAATCTTTGTCGCTCTTTGAGGATGATGAATCTTTTTCGCTCTTTGACGATGATGAATCTTTGTCGCTCTTTGACGATGATGA
>OOIL02001464.1:506676-516708 GCA_900332095.2 Cuscuta campestris | reverse complement strand
TGATGGCAGGAGCAAAAAAAAAAAAGAAAAAAAAAACTAAACCGGCACCGGAACCGGTACCGGTACCGGCGGTGCCGGTGACGAAAATTGGGAACCGGACACGGTATCGGTGAGGGCGGTACCGGTACCGGTTCCAGGTACCGGTTGCTCGTCTCCGGTGACGGTATTCGGTACTGGGTGGTACCGGCGCCGGTGACGGTACCGCACCGGTACCGTGTCCAGGCCTATTGGGAACCAATGTCATGGGAACGAAGGGGTTGTTTGTTTTAGGTATTTTTGTTCCCCATTTCTAAAACCTCTTCTAGGGCATGATAGGGTTTCCAAAGCAGGCAAAGCTGCTCGTTAAGCTTCCCTCGTGTTCAATCGCGGGATTAGCAGCTCCAAACAAGTGCCAGCACCCTTCTAATCAATGGCAAAACGTCGTCGGGAGGAGGCAGATTCCGACGACGGCGCGGCAATCGTGCCTGCACCAGCGGCGTCGCACCATTCAGTTTTCATAGACACCGACCTTGAAACTCACCTCGCGATGATGGTATCCAATACTGATGCTGTATCCGACCTCAAAAGTAAGTGCATATGTTCTTGGTTGATTGATTGATTCGGCTGTAATTTGTTACCCTATTTTAAAAAAAATCTCGTGTTTAGTGGAGAAATTTTATGATAGTCTTTTTTTTCATTTGTTGTTTGAATAGTGGTATTATACTGATTTTGGTATGAATTAAATCGATGGAAAAGGAGATCTCTGAAGTTCCCTATGCAGTAAAAGTGTGCTGAGTTATCAAAATTAACAAAAAATTGCCTTTGTGTTTTTGGGACGCAGAGAAGATATTATTTGAACACTTGCATTCTTTTCCTGAGATGGGAGAGATAAAGATCCACTCTGTGAAGGTCTAATTCCTCTACATTTGCTTCCAGACTTTACAGAAATGTACCCTTTTGATTACTTTTTTCATATTTTTTGTTTTCTTATATAATATTTATGACAGGTAAAACGGAAAGGCAATTTTTATCATCTGCCGGATTCGATGCTTGTAAAAACTGCATTTGAAGGCACCAAAGGAGACTGGTTCCTTTATGTCAGCAGTCCTGTTGCGGCAAGCCAGATTACCACGAAAGCTGGTAACAACCAAGCAGGGTTGCTTTGCGTGAAACGTTATGATGAAGGTGCTCTGGACCGTGGTCTTCCCAATGGCCCCTCAAGAGAATTAGGAATTGACACTGCACGTGCCAAAGATGAGCACTGTAAAGATCTGTCATCTGACACTTGCAGAAGTTCAGCCAAGAGAAAGATAGCCCCTAGGATGGTTGCTCAAGAGGAAGCAGTTGACACAATTAGCCATGAGCTCAGGGATGACATGTGTGGTGACAGTTCAAAGGAAAGACCTGTGACTAAAAAGCGGAAATTGAAGCACAACAAAGATGCACCTCATGAGCTTCCTCTTGAAATCCCGAATTCATTGCTGAATAATGATGCCCAACCAGTGCTTACTCCAGAATCTAAGCCATCAGATCAGGACAAAAGAGAGTCAATTTTGAAAAATGTGTTAACTTCTTCTAACCTGTCAGATAAGGGCAGTGAAGAAAAGAACAACCAAAGAAAGAGGAAGAAAAAAAAGAAGTCCGATGCTATAATTCAACAGGACCAAGAGATGACACCCAATGATGATCTCAATTGTAACAATTCAATATCTATGTTGAATCTCACCCTTGATCGTGCAGCTGATGAGATCTTGAATGTTAAAAGCAGCATGCCCATTGACAAACATGACAGGATCAACAATGAAAGTGATGTGGAAAATATTGAAGCTGATCCGTCTAAGGGGGACATAGAGCACAATAAGAGATCTAAGAAAAAGAAGTCTAAGAAGAATAGTGTGAAGCTTCAATGTGAAACAGGTACAGCAAATATTGATCAAATAGTTGTACCCAAGCTTGACACTGATGACCACAAGAATGATAAGACTGGGAAAATTGAAAATATAGTGGTCAATATGAAAGCAGATGAAGAAAAATGGAATGCAAAAGATGAAAAGTTACGTGAAACCTGCAATCCTGATTTGGGAACACTTGAAAAGTGTCTGCCCACACAGATTGGTGAGACCGCAACCATCTCATCTAAGTTGGATTCTGTCCAGAGGACTGAAAGTGGAAATACAGAAAGAAGTAGGAAGATAAAAATTGCCAAGAAGACTGCAAGAAAGAGTCAGCTTACATTAGAGAAAGCAGATGATAATGATCTGGTAACTGAAATTTCTTCAACTGCATTAAATGTGGAATTTGTTGAACCTATGGTTGACAGTACTGCAAAAGCTGAACACTCGAAGCCTCACACTCAAACCTGCCAAAGCATAGCAGCATTGGAGAAAGAGGAGCCAACAGGAAAACATGTAAACATGCAATCAGCAAGCTGTGCATCTCCAGAAGCACAGAAAAACGTGGAAAACACTGCTGGAAGTGAAAAGAAGAGGAAGTCAAAGAAATCTCAGACATCCAATCAACGCTCTTCTTCTGCAGATCCTTCAAGTGTTGCTTTGGGGGTCGCTTCAGGGCTCCCCACCCTTGATCGTTTTAATGGTAGATCTGAGGACCAGAGCCTCTCGCACTGTATGGAAATAGATAATGCATCAAATAAAGTACCTATTGATACTCCTATTGCAGACTCTCTTCGTATGGAAATTGACAAGGCCAAGGAGAGTGGGGCAGAATATATGTCTATAAAGAAAGGACTTAGCGAGGATGGACCTTTGCAGGTTACTCAAACTTGTACGGGTCATTTTGATCCAGAGAATACAGTAAAGAAAGCAAGACACAAGCCAAAAAGGAAGAAAAGTGCTGCTGGAGGGACCCTCACGGCTTTGGCCATGAATGATCACGAAGTTGGTGTTGAGAAATTGGTAGCTTCAAATGAGAAAATGTTGTTGGTTAACCATCCACCTAATGTTGCTGAGGGGTCAGGAACTACTATAGATGCTCAGCTTGCCCAAGTTGCAGTTACTGATGTAAAGCTTCCTGAAAGTAATCCCAATAAAGGGCAGACACATGAAAATCCTGAGGATGATAGTGAGATGCAGCTACATGGTCAGGTCAGTAATGATAATGATGAAGGGGTTGACTTCAGGCGTTACTTTGTTCCTCGTTCACAAGGTCAGTGTGCTGCTGCTGATAAGGTTGAAAAAACAGTGAAATTGAGCAGGGACACTAAAGCAGCAGAGGAGAAATCAGAAAAGGGTACTGGTCCTTCTGGGTCAGGAGGCTTGGATAACTCACCAGCCCAAGATGATAGTATGAATGATGAACATGAGAATAGTAGCAACATTAAACTTGGAAATGGCAAACAGGACGAGGTCAAACAGCACTCTCATAAGAACCTTAGAGTAGAGAGCAAAAAGGCAGTTCCATGCGTGTCTGAAAATAAAAAGCATTTTGATAAATCAACCTCAACACCAACAAGTTCTCAAAAGTCTCTCCAAAGTAAAAAAGATATATCACAGTCACCCTCAAATCATAAGATTTTGGCTAGTAAACAGGGTACGAGTAAGGTCACAGAGGCTATTACTACGCCGACTGCTGGTTCTAAGGATAAGATATCCCATAATTATGGTGATGATGAAAATGGGGCTGGACTTTCTGAATCCAGTACTCGAACTCCATCTAGAGGTTCATCATCATCATCATCGTCATTGCCGTCATCATCATCTGACTCCTCGGAAAATGGAAGTGAATTAGGTCATCACTCTTCCAGTAATGGTACGTATCACATTGAATTCTTCATTTCCCTCTGAAGTTCTCTTCAGTAGAGCAGTCATTATATGATCCTTATTATCCATGTCATGACTAAGAATGTGCATACATGCTTGTGTTTTAATGGATAATTTCTATATATAATTAGGTAACTAATTAAAGAAAAATGAGAATATCTCTTCTATTGAACACATGAGTATGTCTTCCTTTTAGTTGGACTCCATTCTACTCTTTGTAATTATATACTCCATTAGTCAATGCAACTTTCGACGCTCATCATGTGTCATCTGGAACAGCCGCTCTATGTTTTAAACATAGGGGTCAGACTGCGTACATCCGACCCCACCTTACCCCACAATGGGCGGGAGCCGTTGAGGCACTGGGGTAATGTTGTTGTTGTTGTAATGCTTCTTTTATGATGGCCAAACGCACAAAAGTCGGATTTTTTTTACTCCAGCTAATTGAGGCACCCATATCCTTGATGGCCCTAGTCTCAAACAACATCCAAAAAGAAGCCCTTCTTACTTTAGTCCCATTTGCTATATGCTTGATGTGAGCTATGGTATGAGCTATGCAAGTAGATTTACACCCAACCCAAATAACAAAACTAAAAGAGAAACACTTGTAGGCTCTGTTTGGTACACGGAATTTAAATCATGGAATTGGAATTGAGAATAACAAATCCAATTCTATTGTTTGGTAGCACAAAAATATGTGGATCTGGAATTTGTACTGCCAAAAATGAATTGGAATGGGAAAATTCATTTCCATTCAAATCAATTCCAAAGAATTTTAATTCCAATTCAATTCCAATTCCGTCAATTCTATGTACCAAATGGACCCGTAAGGATTTTACAATATTCAAGATGTTGTAACTTGTAAGATATATGTTAAAGTATTTTTTCCTCTTTGCAATATGAACTGATATATTTCATATCCATCTTGAATTGATAGCACTCAATGGCGCCAAAAGGAACAACAGTCATGAGCGGAGTAATTTATTATTCAAGTAAGTTTTCATATTTTACATTTAGAGCAATGACATGGGGATAGATTCTGGCTGGGTTTATAAAATTCTAGAAATGACATAAATATAGGAGGAACAGTTCCGACATTTGTAACCGTCAAACACCACTTAGTTTTACGTAATTATCCTATCTGGCCACCAAAGGCCAGATTCCATCCCAAAGATTCGTTAAGTTTATTCCTGCAAGCAGTGATTCTAGAAATTCGTGCTGCACTTTTTTCAGGACTGCACTTTCTTGAATCGCTTAGGAGTTTGTAAAGCTTGTTCATTTTAATGCTGTCATTTTAATCATCAACTTTAGGCAATATCTGTCTAATTTCATGTCTTTCTTGTTTTCACTGAAATTCCATTGCTTATGTGCCCTGCTGGTATTCATGTGTTACTCATCTTTGACGGGTACCGGTTCTCTAATTTCCGCTTAATCAGACTACTCACCTATATTTTCTTACAATATGCTGTGTGTGTTTTCAACAGACTTTCAAGTGCAAAGAAGTTAAGCATGGATGAAATTCTGAGAAGCTCTAAGCGATTCAAGAGTGCTAGGCAGAAAGCCGCCCAACTCAGTCCTGAGGATCAGCCTATTGATTTGGTCCCTGTTGAAAACAGCGAACCCAGTAAAATCCCATTTAAAAAGTAGGGTATGATGAGGGTATGTGGTGTACGCATACCTTACCTCTACTCGAAAATTGGGAGGCTATTTCCATGAGACCCCCAATTCAAGCATGGTTAACCAAAACCATCACCCAGTGGGAAAAAAGAAGTAATGTTTGGAGTTCCACCCCCACACCCCACCACCACCACACCCTCTCCAACAAAACATTTTTGTCCTCGAGTCTCATGACCAAGATTTTTTTCACCATGTTTGTTGTTTTTATTATTGTATTTGGATAAACTTATTATATTCTCTTCATCCCACTAATAGAGTGGCATACAAATGTATGAAAGGTGGAATTGTATGGTTGTACTTTACATTTTATTCACAGAATTAATGAAAAAATGTTGTGGTTAAAGTTTAAGAGCAGATTTAAGAAAAAGCCTTCTCTTTATTTCCTTTTCTTTCTTTCTCTTTATTAACTTTTCATTGAGGTGTTAGTACTTAATAAAATCCAAGCTTTGTTTGTACATTACATTTTCATTTAGATTTTCTTGCCTTGATTCTTGTGTTATGTTTTGCATTCCCTATTTTGATTCCAAAATGTATGAATAATTTCTCTGATAAACACCAAAGTACGAAAGCCAAACTCTTCCATAAAACAAATTATCGTTCAAAATGTAATATATTGGACAGTTATTAATAATATAGATTCATGTTGGAAATGATAAAATTAAAAGCTACTATTCAACAACATTTTATAACATTAAAACTAAATCCTAAAATTAATGTCAAACAAGACCACAATCACAAAGGAATTCAGCCAAGTTGTCTCACATGTCTCCAACCTTCTCTTCATACTGTCATACAGACAGTGAGCTTAACAAACAAGTTTTTGACCCCAGTTTCTTAGGTCATAATATTAGGAGTTAGGACATTATAACCCTACCCTACAATACTCTATTGGATATGAAGCACGTTTGTGAGGATGGCCATGGGTATAACCCATTTCGAAGTCCACTAGATCAATGTAGGACTCTCAAAGGATCATGTTAGGAACCCATTACCGATGTCTTTACACATGACAAGAATTTATAAGTAAACAAATAATAATCATCTGTGTTTGACAAACCACATATGACATCATTTTTGACACCATTGTGCCTCATGCACGCACAAAATGTCAAATGGACCGTGCTACAACGTCCCCGTCTTCATGACAAGACAGATGATTTTATATCTACACACACGATAATCATCTATAAACAACACAGACGATTATCATCTATGCAAGTATAAAATCCTCTGTATCGTGGGAGCGGGGTGGTGGGTTTCTAGCATTTTCCATACTAGAGGTGTCATATGTGAATATGTGATATGCCCTTGGGCATGTTTGGAGAAATTAAGCTCTTGGGTCTCAAAATAGGAGAAAGAGGTTTTAAATACATTTAACACATAAAACAGTTCAAAATATTGCAGAAGTAAATGTAATTAGTAAAATTATACTCCGTAATTAAACATTCATCCAGATCTCATCCTGTTGATCTGGTTCAGAGCTGGCTGGAGAATGTTGTAAGCCACCCAGAGAAGGGCCGGCGCCACCACCACCAGCAACAGCAGAGCTCTGTTGTCCTCCGCCGCCGTTCCCGTCAGGTCAGCGGAAGCCGCCGAGGCGGCGTACGGGTGGAGGAGCTGGGCTGCCGCCGACAGCCCGCCCAGACCGAGCCCGATGATGACGCCCTTGCTGCTGCTTCTCATCCGGTTCAGCTGGTTCAGCGCCGGCTGGAGGATGTTGAAGAGCACCCAGGCTATTGCCGGGACGATGGGCAGCAATAGGATCAGCCCGCGGTTGTCGTCGGCGGCCGCGGCGTCGGCGATTTCCGATATCTGGTGCGCTGCGATCGCCGGATCTGCGGTGGCCAGGGCGGAGAAGAAGGCCCCGGCTGCGGCGAGGGAGGAGGGAACGGCGGCGGAGAGGACTTTGGGCGGGAGACTTTGCTGGGAGGGAAGTGAGATGGGTTTGGGCTTTAAGTGGGTAACGACAGGTGATGATGATTTGATGGGTATGCTGGGCTTGACCGTGAGCATGGAAGTTGTTGCAATGGAGGATGCCATTGTTGAGAACCAAGTGAGAATTGTGGGGAGAGACGATGAGAAATTGGATTCTAAGATTGCTTATTGTGCGGCCTTATCCTTAAGGGTCGGGTAAATTTCCACCGCATATTTTAATTTGGAAAAAAAGCTACCAACTTAGCTTTAATACTTCCTCCGTCCCACTATATTTGGTCATTTTCATTTTTGCACGTCATCCAATACATTTTTTTAATCTATTTTATCTTGTAGTTTGTATATTAAAAAATTATAGAAATTATATATTAATAATCTATATGTTAAGACAAATCAAATAACACATTGAGAGAATTTGATGAGTCAAAGTGCTTAGATGAACAGTTCTAAAATTCAAAAGTGAACGAATATAGCGGGACGGAGGAAGTACTTTTTAATACTTCCTCTCTGAAGACTTTTCTTCTTTCTTTTTCATCCGTCATAGAAAACTTTTTCAATTCTATTAAAAAGTTAATTTTAATCCTACTAATTTTTAACTTACCTATCATATCACATCTATTCACTATTAATTTGCCTATCAAATTCTACATTTACTCATCACATTCTGTTAAAGTGCATCACATATCGGAAGTTCAAGTAGTAAAATAATCGGTATATAAGCTTTTGAGTTGAACTAACTAATCGATTAGATTCAATCTTTTAATGTAGTTTAGACCAAGTGTCTTATTTCCCAATCCAGTAATCCACACCCAATCCTAAATTCTATCATGGTATCAAAGCATAAGCCCGGTGAATGTCAGGGACGGGTTCGATTGCGATGATTGGGAACGGATGTGGCCAAATTGTTTATCGTCAAGACCAAGCAAAAATGGTGATTTTCTCTTGTTCTTCTCGAGCTCGAATGAGTGCAGCAGCCGCACGTAGGATCGACCGAACCATAAAGTTTGTTCCAAAGGGTCACAAATTGGTTGTAATAAACCACCACGGGTTTGACCATTCTGCTGGAGAGATTGAAGTTCAGATTTCAATTGATGAACACAAGGGCCATTAGACCCCCCATACCGGGTTTTCTAATCTAACCACAACTCGTGAGCCACTTTTTGAGAATTACGGAGTAATAGACGGTTGAATATGTTCATCAACACTATTGCATATCCAAGAGCAAATAATAGAGTTATTAGCCTTCCATGCCGCAAGCTCCTGTTTGTCGTTTGGCTTGGGAACACCCGTAAGGGTTAAAAAAACTGGCGCGACTACGTCCCTCTAACGCATTGACAATTGTTTTCTCCCACATATCATAATATAATTATCCCCTTTGAGTAGATGTTTTGTCAAGGAATTGCCAGCACTTTCAGACTGATGAATATAGTATAGAGACGTGGGATCGTGGATCAGCTAACCTTACCTTCTTGGAGGTATCGGGGTAGATTTTGGCCTACCTCGTTTGTCAAGGTGTCCGTCTAGACGTTCATTCCTAGTGGCCCGTTAGTCTTTAGCCCAGTTGTCTGTACGGAGTATGTACCCAACGGCCTGTGGCCCGTTTAACACGATTATTGCTTGTCTGGAAGTTCATACACAGTGGCTCGTGATTCTTTAGGTGTTGGCGCTAAAAAACTCAAGGGAATGAGAGTTCATTTGCAAGTGGTCAACCGGTTAGATTCAAAATGACCTGGTTATCCACTTGAGGGGAACTGTTAAAGTGCATCCCACATCAGAAGTTCAAGAGTAAAATAATCGGTATATAAGCTCTTGAGTTGAACTAACTAATCGATTGATTCAATATTTTAATGTGGTTCAGACCAAGTGTCTTATTTTCCCAATTCAGTAATCCACACTCAATCCTAAATTCTATCACATTTAAGGATATTTTTGAAAACTCAACACTAAAATACACTATTCTTAAATCCATTAAAAATCAAAACATCCCATTTTTAGGAACAGAGAAAGTAGATGAAGAAAGGATTAAACTAATAGTGTAATTGGTAGGGAGAAAATATTTTCGAGAAAAGTTTTTATTCTATTTTCTTGTGTTTTGTGACATTAGTGGATGAAAAATAATTTCAATGTTAAATATGAAGAAATTAATAAAAAAGAAGTTTTATATTTCTTATCTTAAAATAGGAGTACAATTTCAATAATGCTAACATATAATACTAAAAAATATAGTGAAATGTCATTATACAGTATTATAATGTCATAAGTTAAACTCTCTGATGGGTGTATTTCACCCATGACCGGTCAAAGATCCGAACCAGAAAATCGACCGGTCAGTAAAGTCGAGCTCGAAAGGAAGTGATGAATCGTCAGAGGATTGACCTAAAACTTTGACCGGTATACTTCGAGTAGTATACCGGTCAAACTCGCCTATGGTCTAAATCCATCCTTCGAAGTTGGCCCAAACCCACAAGAACCAACCGGTGCAGTTTTTTGGGAGTGTCGGCAGGAGGAATTCAAAAAGGATTTGGACTATAGTGGTTGGAATTGAAGAGATGCTGGAGGAACATTTCCAAGCCAGAACACGACAAAGGTGCAGCCTCCTACGCAAGATGACAAGGCAGAGCCAGTCAGGTCACCCCACACCCGCAGCATGCCCCCACGTGGGCGC